>DF239314.1:38083-79080 GCA_000507305.1 Breviolum minutum Mf 1.05b.01 | reverse complement strand
AGGAAACACATGGAACTGCAAGGAAAAAGAGGACAAAGGTGAAGAAAACGTCAGAATTCACAGGAAAATCTAGCAAAATGAAAGGAAAATACCAAAAAAAGAAGGAAAACACATGGGAAACCCAAAAAACGAAAAAAATTCCAAAAAAAAACAAAAAGAATTCCAAAATTAACCTCGCGCCCTTTTTTTTGTGTTCCTTAGTTAATCACGTGGTTGGAATTCTAGGCTTGGATGAGTCCATTCCATGACTGAGACCCGCTCGTTATCTTATATGACTTAAAGATAGAGCATCATCGCAGCTATTCTTGATGCATGGAAGTCATGACAGCTGGAGCACCCAGTTGGGCCACCTTTTATGATGAAATATAGTAGAACATGTCCTGAAGGACGGTCTGCAAATCTTCCCCCTACTTGCGTGGCCCCAAATAATTTGTTAACGTTTTCATAACAGAACACATTCTAACTTCCAGTCCGTCATGTATATATATTTATATATATATATATCAATAGCCTTCAAAACTACTGCTGTGTTTGTGCTGTCTAGATGTCATGTGTTTATGTCACGCGCGCTGTGATGTCCACATGAGATTGATGTCCATGCTAAATCGATTGAGAAGTGTAGCAGTGCATTGCTCATGGCAGTTGTGGCACGCACTGTTAGGCAAACATCAGAAGAGTCTTCCATTTTTTGTCATTTTGATGAAGCACTAGTACAAGGCTCTGAGAATTGATTTGCTTTCATAAGCCCTTCGATTTCTACCGATCCAATCACAAGATGATTCTTTTCTTCTTCTTGCATCGTCATGTCAAGTGCTTTTGTCCCACCGGAGCCGCCTTCGGCATTCAGCTTCGTCCCTCGCTCGCTTCACCGCCTCCCATCTTGACCCGGTCGCCAAGAACATCTACGCTCCGTGTCCGCGCGGACCGTTCTGCCTAGGATGCCATAAGAGAGTCGCTCGATGCATATTGCCGGCAACCGTCAGTTATGGCCGCCATCATCGAGGCTCGTGGCCTGTCTTAACTAACGTGTCTAGGATTCAGCCTCTTTTTAGGTTCACCGAATTTTTGGGCGCTTACTTACCCAATGAATCACATGTCTTGGTTGATGCATTGTTCTGCATGGATCAACAGGTCTTCAAACAATAGGTTTTTGATTCTTGATTCTTTCCATCCAGTGCCCCATCTAGCCCGCTTGCCTTTGCCTTGTGGAAGGTCTCCCCAGCATTTGTTGCCTCCCTTTGCGAGATGCCATGCGGTGGCGCCTTCCTCCTGGCACATATTGGCGCTGCTGTCGCGCACATGCATGGGCTAGCTTGGGTCCACCGGGACATCAAGCCAGCCAACATTGCTGTGCTTGACTGGAACGCCAAGGCATCTGCAAGTGCGATTTATTTATATGCGGACCTACTGAATCTTATACCGTCTCTTTTTGGGTTGACAAGTAATAGTTTTTTCCGAAATTTGGAAAAACACAACAAAACTTTTCTTTGTTTCCAAATGCCTAAATTTAACAGTTTTGATTGTAAATTGAAAGACTTTAAACCACAAGCATAAGTCATTGGACTCAATCCTGTACCGGCCATGTGTGTCGCTGCGTGGGGGTCAAATTCTCCGGTTTTCAGGACATTCTGCGACCTTTTCCCCAGAAAATGTTGAATTTTTGGTGACATCTCTTGAACGCCGTCCCTGAAAACACACTCCTCAAGTTGATGTATTGCTGTACATATACTTGAACTTCAACCGGTTTTTTGGAAGGATTTTGTAAGGATTTTGTCAGGCTTAAATGGGGTCAAGATAGAAAAAAAGACTTAATGCAAGGGCCAAGAGTTTGTTTGTAACTCCTGCAGCCAAACTCAGAGGTGGGAAAAGTTAAGAGTAAGGTGCGTTGGAGGGATGCAGTCTATTGAAGTATCACAAACAAAGCGAAGGAAAACATCTAAAGTTTTAGACATCCTGAAGTTGAGCAAGGAGGGCTTCATCCGACATGGATTCAAACTGAAGTAGATCTTCCGTTTGTAGCTGAACGGACTGAATCCCTCGGGTCAAGGTTTCAGCCGACCATAAATTGCTCCGAAGCTCGTCGGCCATTGGACTTTGGCCAACTGAATCCCACTGAAAAAAGAAAGCCTTGAAACCAAATGCACCCTGCAATCATAAAATGACATAGTTTTTTTGCAAAGCAGCAAATCATTATAAAGATCTTCTCCAAGCACATCAATGATTGTTTGTCTATGTTTGTCTCAAGTTGTCTTTTTTTTGGGTCCGCCCCAATGGTTCGGAGTGGTTTGACTGAATTTTTCTCATCCATCCAGCTCATCATGTATCCGGACCGATTTAAGACACCAAATGATTGAACTGGATCACTCTCAAATTTGATTTTTTTTTTAACGCCGTTTCAACGGGTTTTTACGCCGTTTCAACGGGTTTTTACGGTCGAAATTTTTTGGATTGTGAACAAAATGTTGCGATCATGAACTGGCCCCAACAATTCATGGTGATGAGCTGGGAAAATGAATTGGCATGATAGCCTTTGTGTTTAATGGCCATCCTATGTATTTTTCCTAGACAAGCGATCACGAAGGAGATTCTCTATTTCAATCATGTGTTCTGGGTTTTTGAAATGACGCATGCCCCGTGCATATCTCACACAGTCGTAACTTGTCCGCTGTACAGTTGCATCTCTTGTGCTAGTGCATCTTGAGTTGACAAGTACTTTCAATGATTATGCGCCATCCAACAAGTTTGGAACCTAGGAACAGCAGAAGTTGGCCAAGGAGCTCCAACAAGAAAAGGAAGAGCAGAAGTGGTACCAGGCCAACTAAAAGAGTATTGAATAAATGGAGCAATGCTAGTTCAGCGCCATGCATCAGGCTGCAGGTGGGAACGAATCTGGTCAAGGTGCAGAGGCTGGTAGCTTCTTTTTTTGTCCAAGTTGTTTCTTTGCATTAGAAATTTTAGGCCCTGCTTGCAGGACTTGATTACTCCAAAGGAAGAAAACTATCCTGACAAATCGATATGATTTTCCTTTTGATTTCGTTCCACCGTGCACATCGGGAATTGGCCGGGGCCTAAGCAGCACCTTGTTCGGGCGCCCGGGTCGAAGTTGCATGTAAACCGGTATTTGTGGATTTGTTCCTTTTTTGTCACCGTATCATCACTGAGCTTTCACTGAAGTGATCCATTCCTTTGGCTTGGTAAATCTATATTGTTGCTCCGTGGAATTGCCATGTGTTCCACATTTTGAGACATTGATCATGATACTGAACTTGGATGGTGGTTAATTAGTTAGTGTTGGTGCTTTGCAATTTTTCGGGGTTCCGAGGGCGTGTTTTTGTGGAGCAACTTGATTCTCTGCACTCTTCATCAGGTTACTCTTAGTTGTTGGTTTGGCTTGGTTGTTTGGGTGTTCGTTATAAACATATATTTTGATCAAAGAAAAACACAAAAACTTTGATCAACTTGAAAAGCTAACAAGACAAAAAATAAGCAAAAATATGCTTGCTGACTACATACAGTGCAAGAACCATAACCGTGGCCAACTGGCGATCAATGTCGGGGTTCTCACCCACTTGGACAGTGTCAACGACCCAACGACAGCCGAGAAGACCTCGCTGAAGGGTGCTGACCGTGACAGGAATCTCATGGATGGATGAAGATTACACAAACAATGATAAAGATGAATACATGCATGACGCTTCTAGCTGATGAAATGTGATGGTTCAAAATGAGCATAAAGGGAGGCGGATTTGTATACTGTATAATATAAGGAGGCAAAGATGGGGATCCCAGCGCGGGTGACTCGTGCATCGTGCACAGTATCTTGCCAACATCAGGCTTTCTGTAAAGACAATACCAGACCCTGAAGCAAAGCTCCATTGCAAATCATCATGCTCCGCAAGTTATCCACCGTCTAGGCCAGCTAACCCAAAGCATACTGTTGCTGAAAGGATGCCTGTCGCACTCCCCAGTATGAACATCAGAATGATTTGGGAAGATGACCATCTCAAAATTCGAATCTTTTTCCTGGATCTATTTCGTGTCCGGCGCTTTGTTTTCATTGTAGGTTTTTTTTTGACAGAAATGAATACTGATGAAGATGTTTTGCACAAACGCATCTCATCAAAATTTGGAATCTCATATCTCCACCGTTTATTTTGATCTTTATCCTAACCAGCCAATGGACCATGAAATAAGAATTTAAACCCTCTCTTTTCCTACTAGATTTATGCAATACTGAAAAAGTAAGGTTTAACCATTGGCTGAGTGAGTCAAGTATCTGTCAGTTCGGGTCATATTAAGATTTGGGACCCCAAGAAAGGTTCCCCCCAAAAATTTGTTTTAGTAGGACAAAGAGTTTTCATGAGGGTGAATGGATACAACTTTGATGAAGGCCGAACAAAAAAAAAGGTTCCCACGGAAAATCCGCAAGTTCTGAATTTTTAAGGGTTACAACTTGAAAAACCTATGTTTGTAGGGTTGCAAAGAACCTGCATCGTTCCATTCTTTTCTGGGTCCAAAGGCATGTTGAATGAAAGTAAATTGCACCAAAAAAATCTGTGAATTAAACTCCTGTAAACGAACATAGTTGGCTGGCAAATCCACCAATTTTAGATGGTATCCAAGAAACATTAGGATGTTCCATGGCGATTTGCTTGTTTACCGGATGGGTATACTGAATATATCCAAGCCATTGCCATTGAAATATTGACTGAAAGTTTGGTCTTGCGACTTTGTGGGTACACAATATTTTGCAATCCAATGAACGAAAAGATGGGGAAAACACATTTTTTTCTAACATGCATGTTAATCTACCCAAATTATAGCGACCTCACACGACCTCACCCCAAATGGCGGGGTACTAGGGGAATTTCAGGAACAGATATGTCCTAAGAAAAGGATTACCCAGATCCGTTCCTCTTTTCGGATGGGGTTTGATTGGAACACCAAAAATCCTATTGGATCGGGAAGGGTCTCGATTCTCAGGGTCGATGATATCTACGTTGGATCTACGTCATTCAATTACCCATTTTGGGGGAATCAAACAATACAAAGCTATGGTAGCAGGGATTTCAAATACAATGCATTGTTTGGGTTTGTAATATAATGACCCCTGTCTACCCCCTCCTCACCCAGTAATTTCTTGCGACTGCACGGCATTTTATTGCTCGATGTTTGATGCGACACTGGAGGACCACAGCACCATCCTTGAAACCTCTACAAGAAGCGCTCCTGAGAATGGCTCAGGCATTGTTGACTTGGTACAAGATGGGCCCCTACCAGTTACAAATCAGGTTATAACTCCTACAAGTAGGGTTATAACCCCAGTTACCCATTTAAAGGCCATTTATAGGGGTTATAATTCAATATATAACACGTAGGGCCCACCTTGTAGTTGTCCAAACAAAAAAATTAAAAATGGTTTGCGTTTGGCGAATTCTTTTTTGCAAGACTTACTTAGCTGTGTTTGGTACCTGGCGGGGGAAATGGTACTCCCCCGAAAACTCACATACTGAAAAATGATGCTTGGAAGATTTTGAATTTGTTTTTACAAGGTGGGCCCCTACTAGCTATAAATGGACTTATAACCCTTTTAAATGGTTTTATAATATTTTTAACTCGGGTTAAAACCCCTATAAATGGCCTTTTCACCCTACTTCTAACTAGTAGGGGCCCACTTGTAGGGGACATTGCTATTTTTTGGGAAGTGATCGCAACTAGAAACAGCAATTTATACCTGTAATCAAACCTCGCAAGTTGGTTAAAATTCGTTCCCTAAGGGGTGAAATCACCCAACTTAGTATATAATTCGTCACGATCACTATCAAGGAACCATTAACCTGAATAATAAACTTCTAGGCATGCCGAAGATTAGTAAGACATTCCTGAAGAGTTATGTAATTGGATCACAAAAACCGCCGCAAAACTGCCAAACATGTCATTGATAAATGAAATCTGATTTTGAACTTGACACCACTTCCGTTCAGTGGATCACGGAATTATTGAAAGAAAAGTCAGGCCTATCCCAGGTGATTCGGTCGGGCGTTGATCTAGCCCCTTTATTCCCTCTAGCTTACGCTGCAGTCGTCACCTTGAAAGAACCTTTGATTTAAAGGGTTCACATAGCTTCACTCACTATCCCCAAAAGAAGGTCGTTATGTTCGCAGAATTGCCAGGTATTAAAAGTTACAGTAAAAGCAATCCTTCCATTGGGACCTTTGTGGTGATATAGATGGATCTACTGGTATTATGAATCACTTCACATTAGCACTCCTGAAAACGAACATGGCACCTGAAACTGACCCAACCCCTGGGAATCTGAAATTTTTGGACCTTGGAAACCAGCAGTCTTTAGGGTGAATGTTAGCTTTCCGGGGTGTATACCCCGGAGAATGAACACGGAACCTGGAAACCAATCATTTGCAAACGAAAATCATCTTCCAAACCTTCATTATTGGGTTCCATGTTAATTTTCTGGGGTGTTTATCTATGTGATTTGAGAATTGGCAAAAAACCTAGACATCCAAAATCCTCCAAATACCTGGTCAGTAAATATTTGGAACCTTTAACAGCCGAACCTCATGAAATGTTTGGTGGTTCAAGTCACACCGATCCTCACGTTCGGTATGACTGGATGTCTAGGGAAAGAGAAGTGTCACATGTTTGTTGGGGATTGTCACGTGCTAGACCCTCCAAGTTCAACAGTGCTCGACCAACCCAACAGGCAAAAGTCTTACAAACATAATGGCTTTTAGGGGGAAGTGTTTAACTTTAGGGATTGTTGAATTATTCCCCAAAAACATTGCTGATGGTTCAGAAATATGGCTAACTCAGTTGATATGTAGATGTTTCTATCATGAACATTTTTCCCCATTTGATATGCAGAATTTGACCATTTCTTTCCCAGTTGATATGGAAAAACTTAACCATTTCAAGGTTTTATACCTCCAAAAAACGATTTGGATGTCCAGCCAGCATGTGGTTTTTTTCACGACCTGACCTTAACGACCCGACCGTACCGTCAGGCACAGTTGCCTGAAGCAACAGGGCAGCAGTTGCGATCCTTGATGCTGCTAGTATCACCTTTACCAGGCGAAATTGTGAATCAAGGGGGGTCATTGCAAGGTGGGCCCCGACACCTATAAGTAGGAACCCATGTCACTCCACTTACCCCCCTGAAATCTAACGAATTGGTACCCAACATGTTTCACCATGTTTGGAAGCTGGAGATACATTTTCCAAGGCCCATCAGTTAGATTTCGGGGGTGTATAGGGGTGAAATAGCACCAGTTACTGAATTATGTTTGGCCATTTCATACTGGTTAGAACTTCAATTCTAAGTGGTAAGGGGGCCGACTTTGTAACGTACTTCAGCCGAGGTCACCTCAAATGGTAGTTTATGAAGGAAGCCCCCTGAAATTGAACATGCCTTGAATAACAGGTTTAGGAATCATAGTCCTCTGGCCAGAGTTACCCATTTTTGGTGGGGTGGGAAGGAACTTGATGCAAATGTATAGTCGGTGAATTTGAGGGAGTTCCCGATTATAATAGTGCATGAAGTTTGGGTTGATGATATAACGGCTTCTGATTAAAGCTAAGACAGGAAGACAATAACCTCCTCGAAACTTGTTGGGGGGGACCTTTTTTTGGAGCGGGGGGGGAGTCTTGCATTGTATTTTCAAAATGGTGGGCAACAAAGATTTAGGCCTCGCTAAGCCTTAGGTGGTTTCATGATTCAGTTTTTTTTTGAGTTTGTTGGCCACCAAAAACTTATGGGGTGCTCATGATGGTCCCCACTTTGACCACTATATGCAAACGGGTTGGGAACAACCACTATATCTTATATGTTGGGTGTACGCCCCCTCCCAGGATGCCAGTGAAAAATGAAGGATTAGTCCTGTCATCCTGGTTGGTTATGATTGAATCCTGGGGGAAAAGCCACACCCAAGATTAAAGCTGACCCCATGATCATCTTCATCAGAAGCCATCCTTTATGTCAGAAGGCAACCCTTCATATTTGCAAAGTGCCCTAGACATCCAAAATCCAGTCATGCCTGGTGAGGATGGGTGTGAAAGGAACCCTTAAAAAGGCCTTCACCTCATGAAATATTTGGGGGGTTAAACAGACACCGATCCTCACATTCGTTAGGACAGGATGTCTATAGGGGTATATGCTGCATAAAAATAGAGGTTGTTTTTGTTGTGTTACGCTGAGGTATGGCAGACCCCCTAGTTTGAGGACCCCCCTGGAATTGAACGAGTTGATATATCAATTATGAGGCTGGAGTGGCTGAAGATACATTTTTCTAAGTCATTCATTTTATATTTTGTATTATTCATGAAAATTTCAGGGGGTGTATATCCCTAAGAATCCAGACCGCTCCCTGAGTAGGATTGATGGTCTCATTCCAATCCCCAGAGTAGATTATAGGAGAAATCCCCTTCTTAGGACATATCTGGATCCTTAGGGTATGATGATCGCAAAACTTGCCCAAAACCTACAAAGTGGGCCCCTGCTAGTCATAAATTGAGTTATGACCCCTATAAACGGCCTTATAAATGGGTAACTGGGGTTATAACCCTACTTATGAGAGTTATAACGCAATTTATAACTGCTAGGGCTAGGGGCCCACCTTGTACGGGATGGTACTGCAATTTGTCCATGAAGCTGACGGTTTGTGTGCCTTCTTTCGGTGGAGCGTTTTCCGTGGTTGGTGTGGATACACCCCCGAAAATTAACATGGAACCAAACCAAGGGAGGTGGATGGAAGATGATTTTCCTTTTCAATTGGATGATCAGGGGTGTAGTTTGGATCTTTAAAGTTTCATTATGTTTCATTTTCATTGGAAGTTGATTTTCTTTTAGGTTCACAATGTTTCATTTTCAGGGGTGTAGTTGTTCGGATCTTTAAACATTTCCCAGGCTCTGGTGACTTCTTGATGTTGGCAGTGGAAAGCCAAAGGTGGTTGGAAAAAAATCATGGCTCATCAGAGATCTTGGATCCGAAGGTGCCTTCAGCGAAAGGAAAACCTTTCAAAAACGACAAGACATCGTGCACGATCGGCCCTGTACCTCCTATGGAACTAACATATCCCACCTTGGGAAAAGCAAAATCATCTTCGAAAGTACCTTTGGGATGGATATGTTAGTTCCCTGGAGGGTAAGTGTTCATATCTCCATTGATAGGGATGAGTTATAATCCCAGTGAAACCCATTGATTTTCAGCCATTTATAGGGGCCCCGCAACTCCATTTGTACTGTAGCTAGGCTCTTTTCAGAAATTCGTTGCTTTTGTTGGTAAGAATCATGGCATCTTAAGTCACTAGTGGTTTGGAGATCCCAGCCCAGAACACTGCAAAAGACCGACTCAAACTTATCCCTTGGGAGGGTCCTTCATGATTCTCTAGATGGTGGTTTCAATCACATTTCATTTTCACTCCTACTCAGGGAAATGATCCAACTTGACGAGCATTTTTTTCAGATGGGTGGCTCAACCACCAACTAGTTCTGAGTGGACGGTCAAAGTTTTTGAATCTTTCACTAGCCCCTTAGGAAGGGTTTCTCTCAACAAAATTCTGTGAGTTGAAAGAATTGAGAATTCTTACAAGGTGGGCCCCTACCAGTTATAGATTGGGTGAAATAACTCCTGTGCGTGCGGTTATCACCCCAGTTACCCATTTATAAGGCTATTTATCGGCCAGGGGTCCACCGTGTAGGCTTTTGTTGCTATTCACCCCAAGAAATGGTGAGTTTGCAGTCATCCCTCCCTTGGAAGTAGGTGTTTTTGATGGGAATTCAAAGCCCTTCCGAGCTTACAGCCCGCATTTGTTCAGGTTGTTCTTGTCACTTGGGGATTTGTTTTTGTTGAGGTGATTTTTTACGGATTCTACCATGGTAAAATCACCATGTTTCACCACCGTTTGGGAGAAGATTGTTTCGTTCACTTTTCCAATCATCATGGCCAAGCAATCCAAGTTCATGGTTTCAAAGGTATCTACCTTTTGGAATTGTATCCACCGGTGGGATTTTTTAAAAGTCTATTTGAGAAGAACCTCTTCCACAAACATGGAGTCCTTCAAGAGTCATAAGAATATACGAGGTCCTAAACCCACACAAATCCACCACCCACCAAGAAATAAGACCCTAAGAAGGCCTAGTTAAGGGACAATAGTGGTTTAGAATCCAATTGTTTTCAGGCCGGTTGTTTCCTGTGGAGAAATGTGGCATAGCGGGGGTGCTTGGAGGATCATCCCATTTAGCAAGTGATTTATTAATAACCATGGTTCATAAGTCCCGGAAGTAGGGTTCCCCTTCCAAATGGCCTCTTCATGGCTTACAAATGGGGGTGATCCTAACCGCTTGCTAAATGGGATGATCCTCCAAGTGGGCCACTTAAATTCCTATGAAAAAGAGGAGTGGAGTTTGCTCTCGAACGCGGTGTCCAAGTGTCGCGGGCTGCCGGCCAAGACGGTGCAGGCGCAGCCCGACACGCGCAGGGAGGGTTTTGTATGAGTTTTTTGTACAGGATGTATATATATATATATATATGAATTTATATACATATATAGGGTGCTAAATGCTGTGTACATCTGTAACTTAGGTTGTTTTTCTTGACATGATATAGCTTGATTAGCTTGGGTCGTTTCTTTCCCAAAATACTTTTTTTTCTCATGGCAAAATAAAGGGTGCCAAGGGTGCCAAAAGGAGGGGGATCTGCTTGGACTCCTTGGAAGTCTGGGGCTCCCTCGCCAGAGATTTGATGTAATTTCCTACCAAAATGAGAAGCTATTTACAACACCTTTTTAGACTTCAAAATCACAGGGTAGATGATATATTTAGCTACATGGATTGTTGATTTTATGATAGATTAGTATAATAGGTAAATATACCATTCGTCCCATGGATCCTATGGAAAAGTAGTGACCTCAGATCATCTTGATCCAGAATTCATGATTCATGTCATGTCAGCCACCTGAAAGAAGAACAAGTTAAGCTTTGGAGACAAGACTTTGGGGAATCTTTCGTCCCTTGGAACTTTACCTGTGTATTGTACACGCATAATATGCAAGGTTCGCCCCTACCGGCTTGAAATTGAGTTATAACCACTATAAATGGCCTTATACATTGGTAACTGGGGTTACAACCCTACGTACTTGTAGGAGTTTTACCCCAATTTCTAACGGGTAGGGGCCCACCTTGCTTGAATACTTTGTTATAGTGACAAAAAAGTCTAAAGGAACACATATTAACCCTTGAAATATTAAATATTGGTGATAACATATGCTGACCTTTGTTCACCCTATCATCTATCTACTTGGTAGTTCTGGACATCATCATCTTTTGTGATATCAAATTAGCAATGAAACAAAAAACGCTGGTTGTTCAAGGGTATGTAGGGGATTTCTACTACTGTACCCAGTTATGTGGGGGATTACAATAAACCACTACAATGATCCCTCCCAAAAAAAAACAGGATGACTTCATGGAATGTCACGGCTCCGGGTTTCGAACACTGCTCAACAAAAACGAGCCAGGCATTCCTTCAGCAAAACTTGCAGATGTTGGACTTGAACTTTGATGCGACACTTGGAGGAAACATCTCCCAACTGCTGTAGGGAATTTTTACCTATACATTTCCCCCTTGGATGTGGCCATGTTTCACCTAAATAATCCAGATATATCATATATATATATGGAGCTTTTGGGTCTTGTTCATTTTTGAAAATTCATATGTTGAACCTAAAAATCACCTCATTGAAAAGGACAATCCTCTGAACCAAACACCTCCATTTTTGGGTTCATTTTTTTTTTTGCGGGGTGAACATCTTGTGATCATTTGTTTTTGAGGGGGGAGGGGGGTGGGGAAACACACAGCATTTTGTGGTCACATTCCATCAAATCACAGGGATCCTTATAATGGTGTTTGGGTAGGGCTAGACAGCTAGGTACCACCAAAATAACTAAGATTCCTGGAGAAGGTGCTTAGGGTATGCTTTAGGAGGTCCAAAATAGTTCTTAGCAGGTGTTTGGATGTATAGGGATAGGCTACATTTCACTGCCATTTTACCAGGTTTACATCATGTTGGGTTAGACATCAACGTATTGGTTGAGCAATTTTCTTGTCATCTTACAACGTTGGTTGTTTGGTTTGAAAAAAAACTCGGCTGGCACATGGACAGGGTTATAGGGTTACAACTTGCAACCCTTCATATTAAGGGAAATGGTTGGGTGGGCCCCTACTAACCAACTTCGACATGTGCAGCTCCGAATAAAAACACCAAACCCCTAAGGTGTCATTGGGCATCACGAGATTTGGCCTTGTTGTGCAATGCTTTGCATCGGTCGCTCGGAAGCCCTGGAAAAAATGTGGCATTAGTAGGTGGTGTCATGGTGGCCCACCACCCCCCCTAATGCCACTCCTTCCAAGAAGACTCCAGGGATTTTTCAAGAGGATGACCATCCCTAAAAATCCAATCATATTCTCAGATGATGATTAGGGTGCCCAATCACCTCTTCATCATAGTCTTTAGGTTCCATTATCATTCTCAGGAGGTGATTGGATCCCTAGGGGAAAAAAAGGTAGACATTTTTGGGAATCCCAAAAATGACCAACCAGTATGATTGTAGCATTATTTCGCCCTTATTTCTTGAAGCAATATACATGCTTCTCATGGAGATTGCGTCCATTCCCTACGGCTAAGGGTCAGCCGGTTGATTCGAGTTGCTGCCAAGGGGAAAGGAGCGATAAACGGAGCTATGATGAGCACATCTACAAACGGGTGTCCTGCTGGAAGTGATCGGAAGTAGTTAGTAAGTTGGGTGATTTCAGCTATTTATGGGACGTAAACTTAAACAACCTACTTATATAGGAGTTGTTTTAATCCATTTGGTAAGTACCAGCAGGACATCCTTGTTGCGGTTGTTGCATTGATTTCGCCAA
The DNA here is from genome assembly GCA_000507305.1 of Breviolum minutum Mf 1.05b.01. NCBI lineage: Eukaryota > Dinophyceae > Suessiales > Symbiodiniaceae > Breviolum > Breviolum minutum. The sequence goes on along the minus strand of DF239314.1, from coordinate 66,142 downwards.
AAACCATGTGCCTCTTCAAGGTGGAAATTTCCACACAACATGGCACCTTTGGCACCTGTAAAGGACTCTGATGTTATTTTAGACGGAATACACATGGCCCAGTGAACATCTGATTTTTTTCAGAATACAAACGGCGCTAAGGGTGCAGATTCGTTGTGTTTGTTTTTTGGATGTTATTTGTTTTGCTTCCTATAGACATCCAAAATCCTGCAAATACCTCATGAAAAGGATCGGTGTTTCATTTGAGGAGATGTTTGGAGATGTTGTTCTACTTGCTATTCTGGGGATGTCTAGTCAAATGACTGATCTCATGTATAATGTATGGTATATTTAAATATAGGTATATCCCATCTAGACATCCAAATACCTGGTGAGGATAGGTATTTCAAACCCCATTCACATCTCCCGAGCTTCGGTTTTTTCTGACTTCCAAACACTGAACCTCACCAGGTATGACTGGAGGATTTTGGATTGCGGGTACCCTCTGGTAAACTAACATAGCCGTGGAAAAGCCCCATGTTCAATAGGAAATACATCTTCAAAGGGTCCATTTTCCATTGCTATGTTAGTTTACCGGAGGGTAGCATAAAACTCGGTTTCCAAGAAAGGATGAATCAGAGATCCAGGATTCGACATTGCTGAGGTTAAGTCTCTCCTGTAACCTCCATCAAGACCAGGTGCGAAAAAACGGAAGGATTTGTTTTTGAAGTGCTTGGAGGATCATCCCAGGACTTGTAAGTGGTTAGGATCACCCCCATTTATAAGCCATGGAGTGAAAGGCCATTTGGAAGGGGAATATCCCCAGTTAGGGGACTTACTGACCATTGTTATTAACAGTGGTGAGTTTTTGGAGTCAAATGAGTACCTGGATTTGTTTTTTTTGACAAAATCGACCCAATGGCAACTCACTATTTTCATGCTTATGTGTTTTTATTTGGGAACGTTTTCCAATCAACTTAAACTAGTCTAAGAATCTAAGAGCAGTGAAAGCCCCTGAAAATCAGTGGTTGGTTCAACTTTCCTTTTGGGGCCCGGCATCTGTTCAGAGCCGAGCTGCTAGTTTTCAGAGAGTGTTTAAGAAAGCAGGAGAGTAGTAGTTACTACCTGTTGGTTATATTATATAGGATGATCATTTTTTTTTCTTAGCCCATTATGATTCTATTAGGATGGATCCCCAACGCATTTGTTCAATCAGATGTCTTTAGAATCAAGTGTGTTTGTGGTAGCTCTTAATGAAATGCTGCGAAATCTCCTGACCAAAAAGTTGTTATTTGATTTGACACATGAGATGGAACTCCTACCCAAGGTTTTTTGGGGAATGCACTCCCATCACTCACCACTCCCTAAAACTAACAGCGAGTTTACCCTAACAATTGGCCAAGGGCCAAGAGAAGGAAATGATGATGTCATCTTCCAACCATCTGGTCAAATTTTAGGGACCTCACACAAACCTCACCCCAAATGGTGGTTAAAAGTAAGGGAAATTTCTTGGTTTCAGGGAAACCCAGGTTGGTGAAATATTACAATTTGGCCAGAACCATTGATTTTCAGTGGCTTTGGCTGTTGGCTTTAAACGAGGCTAGTTGACACTTGAGATGAAAAGCCCTACCCAAGTAATACCCTCCCTCAAACCAACATAGCCCTTGAAAAAACCAATGGTTGGAGTGCGGATGTTTTCCTCTCCTTTTTGGGATGGTAACTTTTTCAGTGGCTACTTATGTTACGTTTGGGGTTTGTATATGGGGAATATTACGATTAAACCACTTGTCAGGATCTCCTCATTCCAGCAGGATTTTAGCAGCCCTCAGAATCAGCCATGGGGCCCTCCAATAAGTTTGAACCTGTATGTATCGCAGGGGTGTTTTTTTTTTAAAGGTTCCTCAAAATGACGCCACAATTTTATCATTTTTGAGATATGTTTCAAGATTCTTAGGGAAGTTCATCTTAAGTAGCTTCAGTCGTTTTCCCCGTTAGGTAGAGATGCTTCATGCTTTCTACGCTCGTCTCTTGGCTTCATGCACTAGATTGGGATCATGAGATTCCTGCAGGCCCACCATCCCTTAATGTGAGGGACAACGGTGGTTGACTTAACGCTATTGGGGAAACATTTGTCAATTAAAGTTTTCAGAAATAATCCACCACCCAACCCTTGAAAGTCCACTGATCCCAATAGAAACACTTGAGATAGCGAGCATATTAGTGGAGATGTATTTCGGGAATGTATCCATTACTTGGAGGATCATCCCACGTTGATTGAATGGTTAATATCCATGGTTAATAAGTCCGCTAAGGATTAGGTTGTTCCTCTTCCAAATGGCCTAAATGGCTTATAAATTTGGTTTGATCCTAGCTACTTACCAACTTGGATGACACTCCAAGTAATGGTACCCTTTAATTCCCATACTCTCTGTGCAATTGGTTTTCAGGTGTGATGGGCGAATGGGCCACCAGCTACCATGCCTCCAGCGTTGTTGCCCCGCAGGACTCAAACCCAAGTGTTGGTGTTTTTGTGGAGATGCTTTTTCTCCCCCCAAAAAATGCGCCAAAGTTACAGTATCACATATGAGTAGCCGACAAAATTATTGGATGAACAGAGTAGTAAGAAGTTGCCTCGAACTTTGAAGCAGCTCATGAAACCTGCATAACCGATAGGGGACCCCCCAAAACCGATACCCCATAATCCATGTTCAGATGAACAGAGGCCATCAGTTTCAGATAGGGCTTCACTTTCTTTCTTTCTTTCTTTCTTTCTTTCTTTCTTTCCTGATCTTTCTTTCTTTCTTTCCTTTTCTTTCTTTCTTTCCTTTTCTTTCTTTCTTTCCTTTTCTTTCTTTCTTTCCTTTTCTTTCTTTCTTTCCTTTTCTTTCTTTCTTTCTTTCTTTCCTTTTCTTTCTTTCTTTCTTTCCTTCCTTTTCTTGTCTTTCTTTCTTTCTTTCCTTTTCTTGTCTTTCTTTCTTTCTTTCCTTTTCTTGCTTTCTTTCATGTTTTCATGTTTTCATAGGTGCCTATAGTATCCTATAGTAAGTGTAACCAAGATGAACGAGGGCGCATTCGAATATTTTATAGTTATATCTGCATTTGCTGTCAAAACGAACTCGCGCATCTTGGCTTGCTCTCCTGCAATTCTCGATCATGTAGCAAATCAAATCATCCCACGCTGTAAATCGCATGCTTCTGTTTTGATGTTGATGCCCTGAACATCCAAAACCCTGATAACCGATAGGGGACCCCCCACATTTGGTGATGGCATATTCCCCAAACAAGTAATTTCGTCCGTAGCTCATATGATGGTGTTTTTACTTTGTTTGTGGTTGGATATTTTTTGCCCTAAAATTGGCTTAGAGGATGATGATATTGATATCTCAATTTGACATGGGACATCTTTTTTGAGGTGGCTCAACTCACCATTTAGCTACCTCAACCATCACCAATTAGCCAAACAGAAATCTCCAGAAAGTTCACCGGCAAATTTATATCTCAAAAGTTACCTTTTGATACCGGAAACAGCAGCGCATGGATATGCATGCCATGTGCCATTAAAAACCGCTCCCCCCCAACCTAAGAGAATGGCAATCTATGCAAAGGATGGTGGGAGTTGCGTGCAAAAAGTGCCTGATTAGTCACGGGTGACTTGAAGCAAAAACGTAGTAAATCTTACCCGGATGTTTTATGTAGGGAACATTTATCTACATTTACCATGAATTTAAGCCATCCATGTAGGTAAATATACCATAATTACATGGATGGGAATCCGGAATTCTCTCTTTTTTACCCGCCATGAATGATCTGAAATGAGTTGACCGTGGGAGTTGTACTCATGTGTATATTATTCATCAAGAAATGTTCAATTTTTTGGCGTTTGAGGGACCTGCACGTTTTGCCAGCAGAAAAGTTTTGCCTAAGAATCAGCAAGGACCCTCCTATAGAGGGGCGAATGAATTTGTATAAAAGGGGTGTTTTTGGGTCCTCAAAATGACGCTACTTTTGAGCTGTTTTCAGATTTGTAGGGTTGAAAGAAAGTGTGTGACTCCCCTCAACTTTTTGTCCACTTGATGGGAGGAACACATGGCGATCTTAACTAGTTATTTCCCGGGCTTAGTTGGTCATCAATAGAAATAAGATGCCATAAATTTCTTGGCAGGAAATGATAGGCCAGGGTTTTGGACAAATGATATATCCCTCATCTTCCAGTTCGCTATATAATTGGAACCAGGGGTCGATCGTTACCTATCTAGGAACTTCAAAACTAATCCTTAATCATTAGTACGGATTACGGATTGCACGTTTACGGATTGTAGTTTGGCATGTATGTTATAAATCTGTTGCTTGGGCTGGAGCCTGCCATTTTGTGCACCTTTTTGTGCACCTTTCCTTGTTCCCATGGCGTTCCAACTGTGGTACCGAAGTGTGAAATGCGACTTCAAGGGTATGGGCGGCGCAAAGGCTATGCAGCGCGCTTCCCAACAGTGGAAAGAGATGGATGATCAGGTGCTGGAGTCGGTGGTGTTGGTGTTGCTGGTGCTGCTGGCTGGTGGCGGTGCTTGCTCTGGTGGTGGCGGTGGCNCTGGTGCTGCTGGCTGGTGGTGGTGCTTGTGTTGGTGCGTGGTGCTGCTGGCTGGTGGTGCTTGCGTTGGTGCTGTGGCTGCTGGCTGGTGGTGGTGCTTGTGCTGGTGCTGCTGGCTGGTGGTGGTGCTTGTGTTGGTGCTGGTGCTGCTGGCTGGTGGTGCTTGCGTTGGTGCTGTGGCTGCTGGCTGGTGGTGGTGCTTGTGCTGGTGCTGCTGGCTGGTGGTGGTGCTTGTGTTGGTGCTGCTGGCTGGTGGTGGTGCTTGTTCTGGTGGTGGTGCTTATAGTGGTGCTGGTGCTGCTGGCTACCTTAGATGGGGCTCCTTTTTTCGTGCCTTGGATGGAGGCTGTGGCCCCTTTTTGGTGCCTTGTTTTTTTCTCGCTCCTTGGATGTCGTCGTGTCTTGGATGGTGTTCTGTTGGCACCTTTTTGGTGCCTTAGACAGGAGTTGACACTAAGATGTGGGCAAACTCAGATTGTGCGTCCATCAAACAATGTTTAATATATTCAGAGGTTTTCAGATTTAGATTGCAGCCAATCATATTCCCATGCACTATCGTAAATTTTGGAATGTTCAGTTCAGTGGGCTAACGGGCGACCTGACACATGGTCTTAGTGGTGAACCCGTGCCTTGCACAGGGGCTGTGCGCTCCTTTTTCGTGTCATGCCTTGGATCGGGGTTGTTTTTTTTTGTTGGCCCCTTGGATGTGCCACCAACCATCAGAGTAGCACCTTAGACCCACTTTGGAGTGGTTTCTCGCATGAAAGCATTCCAAATGGACTCTGAGGTATAGGTATGTTTTTACAGCTTCCAACCAGCCAGCAGAGTAGCATGGTTTCTCACATCAAAGCATTCCAACTGGACGAAGTAGACCTTGTTTTCCAATTTCAGCTAAAAAAAGAATATTCAGAGCTTCAGACCATAAGCTAGCATGTCAACCAACTTGATTTGCCTATCCCATTGCCATATCCTCAAAACATCACTGAACCTCCTCAGGTTCGACGCCAAAGAGAAGGTTTGGGTCGTCAATCCGAAGTTGGCCTCCACGCCTTTCTTTCATTTGGTGTCGAAGGAAGCCAAGGAGTTTTTCCAGCAGCAGAAGCTCGGCCTGCGACAGTCTGATGTGCGCGAGGCCTGTTCGATCCGATCGGTCTTGTTGTTTGTAGCAAAAACATGGGGTGTATACGGGTCCATCGTGACCACCTCGCACAGTCACAGATCTCCACCGGGAAGCAAGTTTCCAGATTGTAGATTTGACATTCCTGTGTCCATTTCTGAATGATAGTAATAGTATATAGTGTGATATGAGCTATGACATACACGATGCAGCACAACCATGCCCCCAATGACGTCCCTCCATTGTGGATTGATAGGCTGTCAGACTGACCGTGGAAGAAGCAGACTTGGCACGTGCAATTTCTTTCAGCAAAGATGCTTACAAGGTCCTCGGAGTCTGCATGGAGCACATGTTGGAGCTGTTTTTCCATCGTGGTCATTTGGTAGCGTCCCATTGCCGTCGCAAAAGTCTCAAAAAAGAAGACCTTGCGCTCGGTGAAGTCTTGTCTTGCGAAGACAAAGTGCAGCGCTCCTTAACTGAGTGCCAAGAGAAGATGCGCTCCGAGGCCTTACAACTCGAGAAAACTCTGAGGCAGCAGAAGAAAAGGCAAATCCGAGACGTCCAAGCACCCAAGACACCTCCTAGCGCAAAGCGTGCAAGGAGTCCAATGGAGTGAAGACACGCCTCGGAGGGATTTGCTGGGGTTTCAATCCACAATAGATGGATTCAATGGGGGCAAGCTGAGGTGAACCTCACGACACGTTTGCAGCCGGAAAAAAGCACTGGAGACAAGCAACGCATTACGGATTAGGCGGTTTGTACCAGTTTGGACGGATTCAGATGATTACGGATTACTTTTGCAGTTGGTTGATTTCGAACTTCCTAGCCTATATATTGGCAACTGGGAGCTTGGTTCCAAATATATAGGGAACTAGAAGATGAGGGTATGGCATCTACATCCCTTAAACGTTTTTTCTTTTGAGGACTTGGCTCAGCTAGGTTCTGCCGTGGCAGCCGTGGGGGAACTAAATTGACACGCCTGGTGGTGATTGGTGACTGGTGATTGGTGATTGGTGATTGGTGATTGTTGTTGTTGTTGTTGTTGTTGTTGTTGTTGTTGTTGTTGTTGTTGCTGCTGGTCGTGGTTGAAAAGAACTTGAGGTAACAAAATTGGGGGCTTGAGCACTTCCGCTAAAAACCATGGACTTGAGCAATGAAGAAAGACCTGGTTGTTTAGGGTATCTAGGGGATTTTACTTCCCAAGTAGATAGGGACTATAGTGACTATAGTAAACCATTATAAGGATCCCTAACTGGATCCCTATTAAACAACCAGGATTCAATGGAATCCGTAAGGGACCCTATGTGTTTTTGTTTCGTGGCTCACTTGAGGTCACCAAGAAGCATCAAGACATCGTGGCCAGAGGTTTTGAAAGTTTGCTTCAGCCGTGGCTACTTGGGCTTCAAAACTGTGGGGATGGTGGGTGCGGGGGCGGCCTCAGGAATACCCCGCGGTTTTTTCCTTAAAAGTTTTGCATGTGCCAAGAGTTGTCCCTTAATAAGGCCTTATGTAGTGGGAGTAGCTCTTGGCGGGGAAGGGTAGGAGCAAAAAAGAGGATCCATTTTGAAAAACCCAGTAAATACTGCGATTTGGAGCTTTCGACTGCAATATGATGTTTAATTATTGAGGAAACACAACAAAAATCAAAAGGATCTGGAGATTATCGATTTTGTTGTTGAGTTTGTATTTTGGAATTGTTTGGATTCACAAAGAAATATAGAGTCTTCTATTCTGTGGTTTCTTTTTGCACTGTTCGTCATGTATTACATGCACAGGGTACTGTTTTCATTTTCCGTTGTTCTTTCTTGCTTTTCCAGTATACTGTTCTTTATCAATTGGGGGTTACATGTATTCTTATGTTTTCAACGATCTGATTCAACCGATCAAATATATCAAGAAACAAGCAGGCGCCTTTGTGTTATTGTGGTGTGTCGCATCCCAAAATATACCATCCGTAAAACTAAAATAGGTCTCCCCAAAAGGAAAACCTTGTCTCCGTTTCCCAACATTTTTTCAGGGGTTTGGTAAACGCACTCGCTTGTTTCATTCACACCTCCTTAAAACAGCTCAGGACAATAGGAGAACGGCCCAAAGAATTGATGGATGGCTTATCTCTGGAAGGAGCGGCCAGTGGGGTATGCAGGGCCACCTCTTGCGGTTGGGTATGACTCGACCTCCCACCAAAAGAAGTCAAACACACCTTGTTGAGTTGTTCTTTTTATATAGTTTTATAATGTTTTACGCAGATTTGTTTTGTTTCTTGGATGTTTTTTTTTTTTGTGAGGTGATTTGTTTTTTTGATCTTGAAGACTCTACCATGACAAATCATCACCATTCAGAAAAATCAGCATCTACTGGAAGGGGATTTGCCAACTTGTGTGGAAAAAAATGTCAGCCATTAAGTCACCATCCACCATCCACTGGAAGAGGTCTGCATTTTTTGTTCCAACCGATCGATGCTAAACAAAGAGAACAGGGATTTTGTCAAACGAAGTTAGACTATGAAAATTGAAGGTTCTATGCCCTAAAAATAGGGGTTAAAACTCCAACATAATAAAGGTTGGGTATTCCCATGGTAGGGGGTTGTACTACTATTATTAATTATACGCATTTAGAACTAGGTGGTGGTTTTAATTTCTTTTATTTTCATCCCTACCTGGGGGAATGATCCAATTTGACTAATATTTTTCAAATGGGTTGAAACCACCAGCTAGTAGAACATTGCAAGGCTTATGTTTTTGTTTTTTGTTCCGACGCATGATTTTCATAGTCCCGAAATATGTGAAGAAGAAGAAGAAGAAGAAGAAGAAGAAGAAGTGATCCAAGAAATGTTCATGGAATTTCAGTATTTTTTTCAAATGATGAAGATGTTTGTTGCATATTCTTTCCAAATCTCATGTTGCTTTCGAGTCTTGCAACATGTGAGCCACAAAAAGAAACCGGCCTTACTTTCCATGAAATTTTGCTTGTTTAATTCCGGGATGCTTATTTTAATGGTATTTCACGTTTATATATTATACTCCCCACACAACTGGTCGAATTATTTCATCCCCAACACATCGACTGAAAACAACCGCTTGGATGTTCCAGGAAGTTAGTAAATACCTGTAGTTAGCAAATGGGTCATAGTCTACATATACTCCCCTGAAAACTAACATGTCCCCTGAAAATCAAGGGTTGGAAGATGTATTCCCTACTGAGATTGTCCCTTTTTAGGGGACATGTTAGTTTTCGGGGGTGTAAATGGGGTATAATTATTGGGGTTATAACAACCCACGGAGATCCGTTCACCTTTGATCCATCCACTTCCGTCCCCGGGACATCCAGGCAGGTGCTCCCCTTTCATCTTTTCAAAAAGCTCACCCTCAGACATACCATCCATGGGACGGGTACGGTATATTTACCGATCCATGAATGGTTGATTTTTATATGGTTTTCATGTAGGTATGATTTATACCAATCCCATGGATGCTATGGGTCAGGCATTTGCTCACTGCTGCAATCCATGCACCGTTTAAACCTACCGGATCCAGCGACGAGTGGCGGATCCGGCGCGGCGTTACGAGTTTTGCTGCGTGCGAGTCTCCTTCAAGTGCCGCGACGTGCGGGGCGAAAAGAGGAAAGTTTGAAGCCAAGTCATTTGGGACAGTTGCCACTCGGGCCGCATTTTTGAAAAACACCAGTTTTTAGGGATGGGGCCCGGGGTGTCTAAGCAGGAAGGGGATTGAATCCCTCAAAAAACCTGAATATGAGCTGTGGACTTAGGAAGTCGATTGTGTTATTCACCTACAAACAGTCCCATGGAGCATATGGGATACATTCTGGGAAGAAAACCCGCACAAAAAAAAATAAAGCCAACGAGTCTCGTTCAAGGCAATTTTCTTCCAACCCTTCCATGTTTGTCGACCCCAGGATGTCCCAACAATTCAGGACCAATGGTCCAATGGTTAGGATCAATGTTTTTTAAGCTACTTATAAATGGGGTACGTTGGAGTGAAATAACCCGCTGATCCGTCCACCTACTTGCAGGATGGGATCCAAGGACTTAGTTTCAGTGGTGATCGGATCACCCCCCATCTATTTCAGCCAATGATATCAATCATGGCCATGATGGTTAGGGGTCCCACGTTTCCCGATCCGGAAAGCAGACGTATTAACCGTTTAACGTTATTAATCCTGGGATGATCCTCCAAGAAGTCCAAGTCGACCTGTCACGGCTTGGCTGAGAATCGATTAATAGGATTTGTCGAATCCGGAGAATCCATGGATCATTAAAAAACAGCGAGGCATTCTTTGGTCAACTGGACTTCCAGGGTATATATGTATAGGTTCCCTCCTTTTTGTTCCCTGTTGATTCACTGTTTTGTAGAGAATAAGCTCATCAATCCAAAGTAGGGGTTGAAAAAGTCCATGTGGTATTCAATATCATGCCTATAGTCAACCTCCTCCCCTCTTACATATACTTCCCCCCCCAGGCCTTATGATCAGGGCTTATGACAACTATTGGTTTCCCTTAGTAAGGCTGGCTATTAAAATCTTTTTTTTCTAAAGGGGGGGGGGTAGGTTGACTTCATCAAAGAGATTCCCCGTTCTTACGAGTGGGATTCCTTCATTGAACCAAAAAAATCATTTGAAGCCCCTGAGAAGCTTCGTTCAGTCCAGTGAGGTGTAATTCTTTTGCCAACTTCTTGCAGAGTCAGAGTTGCTGAGATGAAACATGAGCGAATACACTTGGATCGGGTTGTTTTAGGTGAATTTTATTGAATTTTGTTGTTTTCATCTTAGTGATTTACAAGTGAATTGATTACGGTATTTCTGCTTTTCCATATCCGTTTCCATTTCGCAAAACGTTCCGACTTGGGTTTCTAGGTACTTACCTTTCGTTTAGGAAACATGTTTTGCCATGAGGGTCGGAGTTTCCCTTTTTTTTCCTGCAAGGTGGGCCCCCGGATCCAGTCATAAATGGAGTGACATGGGGTCCCTCCCTATAAATGGTCGAAAATTTTAATGAGTAACTGGGTTTATAACCCTATACTTATAGGACTTATAATCTTATTTATAAGTGGGAGGTGTCCACCTTGTGTGTTTTTTTGGTTTTGAAAACTCGTGAAACGCACGAGGTTCATGGAAAGAACTGGAGTCGAATGGTGATGATGGAAGCACTGATGTACTGGCAGGTTAGAATGGATGGATGGAAGTTCAGGTTTGTGGTGATTGCCAGGTGAGCCATTACCAGTTCTTTAGAAGTTATTTGCTGTATACAGGCGATGAAGTGCTACCTAGTCATATAAGGATTATAACTGGCCTGTGCGTAGTAATGGGCAAATGAGCCATGCAACAAAAGCACGGGGTGGAGCATCAACCAGATGATAAACCATTACGAATGAGGATCTCATATATCTCATCATGAAGCAATCAGTATAATTCCCTACAAATCCTGGCTCACCGAAACTGAGAATGGTTTCATGGAACCTAACTACTTTGCGTTTTGTTAAGGTGATTGGACACCCCAGATCCCTAGTGATTATAATGGAAGGGTCATAGCACAGTTTTGTTTCACGCTTGTGGATACACGTTAACTTTTGAGGTTGTTACCATTGTTGTTTTCTTTAAGTACAAGATTGAGATGTTGCAGGAAGTCACACAAGGACCATTAAAGCCAGATGATGTCCCCTAAAAGAATGCTGATGAAGATATGGTATACTGTACTAAAACGATGCCGTTTTTTTACGCAACAAAACCATTCAAGACATAGTTCACTTGGACTTCCAGGGGATTCTATTTTAAATGAATCGTGTTGTATGCTTGAAGCCTTTTTTTAACTTTCATGTTTTATTTCACCTTTTACAAGCATATTACAGGATTATTTTACTGACATCATTATAAGAAAGTGTAAATATAGCACATCGCTTGATACATATTCTCCCATTGTACAATATGTTACTTTCAATGCATTTGTTATATTAATCATTCACTGTAGTTTAGATTAATATTAATTCATTCCCTTTGTCAGAACAATTCTTTGAGTTATACCATCACTGTTTCTGAAACCAAATTCAATCAGGCGCGTAGCAAATTTACAACAACCAAATATACATCCCTGAAACTAACATAGCCCCTGAAAATGGGCCAAAACCCAAAAGGAAACGAGTCTTCCAACCATCCATTTCCAGGTGCGAAAATGATAGTTTTAGGGAGTGTACATATAGGGATTGCTTCATGAATTTCAGCCATGATTCATGACATTTTCCATCCTGAAACTTGAGTCGGTTGAATCAATCAAACATTGCTCCTTGATTCGACCTTTTTGTGTGGGGGGGGGGGGGTCCATACTGTTGATGGTTCAGAAATCCGGCGAAATAATCACCTGGGATGTAGAACACCTTGTACATGATATGATTAAATGATGGGATAAAATGCCAACCTCACAACTGGTGATGTAAAAAAAACCTATGAAAAAATGGAAATATTCTGAAGATGTCAACTGGTTGGCCCCGGAACCTTGGGGGGTGATGCTAACCGCTGAAACTACCCTCCAGTAAACTCACAAAACGCGGGATGGAACATCCCCATTTTCAGTAGGGAATGCATCTTCAAAAAGTTTCATTTTCCAGCCAGCCATGTTAGTTTAACCAGAGGGTATATACCATTGGACCATCCCACATCCCACATCCCACATCCCACGAGGTATCCCTGAGGGCGGGGTCCCCTCAACGACCCCATATCTGAAACTAAGTCCTGGGAGCCCATCCTCCAAGTCCCCTCCCAAAAGTTTAACAGCTAGGCTCACCTCTTGAAAAGCTACCTTCCCAGTAGGAAAGGATCGTCTTCCAACGGCCCATTTTTCAGGGGCTATGTCATGTTAAAACTTCGGGGGTGTAGTTGTTCCATTAGAATTCCCCCATAAAAATTGCCAGGAGAGATCCTGCAGCTCTTCTCTTCCACGTTGTATCCGGCCATTGTGGCGAATGCCAGTCGCTTGGAGAGGTGATTCGGGAGACGGCGCACGGAGCTCACGCACAAAACGTTGGTCAAAATGTTGAACTTTGAGGCCCACTTTTCTGAACTTCCAAATCACATTCCCTTTGCTGCATGGGACTGAACTATTTGCACTGGCATTTACCATTCATGTAGGTCCAGGTAAATCTCCCATATACATGGAGCATTTGGGTATTGTAAATGGTAACTTGTAAAATACGTTGGTTTCAGATTTTTTTCCTGTTGAAGAACCTGTTTCTGAGGTCACTTTCAACCGAATCAGATCACTTTGGTTCTCCCTGCTCTGGCATCTTTGCTGGGTCTCAGTCAGAAAGAAGCTGTGACAACAGTGGAAGTTCTATGTGCCAAGCGTTTGCAAAAGGAGGAGATTGGGAAGGAGGGGAAGGAAGAGGGCTTTTACAACAATGAGGAAGCCACATAAATCGGAACTACCCCCCACCCAGGATTCTGGTCATCACGAGGATGACATGAAACATTTTTAGGCGACCGGTTGCCCAAACATCACCTGGTGGCTTAAAACCTCCACCTTTTTGGCCGTGATGTGTATAGGTGGGACATAATGACATATAGCCCTGTCTTTCCAAAAAAGTTTTTTATAGGGACCATTTCCAGGCCTGTTTTTTGTTTTTCAACCCTGGGGTCACCAAACCGATTTCACGAGCAAAGTGCCGACCTTTAATTTTAAAGGTGCTGCATGTAAAGGAAGCAAATGGCCGTGGGGTGGCAAAATACTATAGACTATAACCCTAGTCCTAGTCTTCCAAATCCCTTGTGAGGATCGTTGTCAGTTTGAACCCCCAAACATCTCCTGAGGTTTGGCTTTTAAGCGTTCCAAACACCTATTCAGCAGGTATTTGGAGGATTTTGGATGTCTAGGGCATGTAAGAAACTGGAAGAAAAGAGTTTCACTGATTGAATCCTACTCTGAGGATGGGATTGGATTTTTCAATATGTTCAATCGTATTCTAGGAATGGATTTGGATTCTCAGGAATAGACTGAAATCCATGGAGATGTTAACTCCATGAAAGCTGCTTCAAAATCCATTTCAAATCCATGGATGCTTCATTTCTTTTTCGGGATGGCTTCCTTCATGGATTCAATTCTATTCAAATTCTATCCATTTTTATCTATTTCAATCAGAATGCTGATCCTCAAGAAAAACGTTTCACCAGAAGCTCATTCTTTTAGTGCCCAGGTCAAGGATCAATTCGAGGGTTTTCAAGAGCCAGTGAAATATCCCATGTGGAAATACGGGAGGGAAATCCTCCACCCCAAATTGATGATGAAAGCATGTGAAGTGAATCATCAGACAGGGTGTGCTGTATATGTCATGTCCCTTTTTGGGTGTTTTTTTGAGTGGGCCAGTTATGTTTTGTCTGTTTTGGGGACAAAAATCCTACCCAGTGTTGTGAGGAGTATTTCATAAGCCACTAAGGGCTACTGTAGCGACCAACCCGCCGAGGTCACCCCAAAATGGGGTGAACAGTAAGGGAATCCCAGAATCCCTCTCAAATTTTCTTAATTCAGGTCTAGGAATTATTATAAGTTGCGTAGAAAAATGGGTAACCTGAAGCATGGAAAAGCATTTCATGGAATGTTTCTCAGAGGAGTTTCGAAAGTTGAAACAAAAACGCCAACAAGAAAAGAACCATCTGCACCGTTTGCGTTTGCGTCGTTTTTCGACGTCAGGCGTGGTCTCAGTGGTCTCCAAACAGCTTAGCCACCGTGACGCAAAGCCTGGCGAAGGTTATGGCAGCCTCTGATGAGATGCTTCCATCGGTGGATGCCACTTTGTTACCTGGAAGTGGTTGAAGTTGACAGATACCCTCCCTGAAACTAACATAGCCCGCATAACCCCTGAAAATGGGCCATCCCAAAAGGAAACTCATTTTACAACCATCCATTTTCAGGGGCTATGTTAGTTTCAGGGAGGGTACACCTTTGGAAAGGAGGTTGAAGGGGTTTAGAGTCGTTGTTGCTCCCTGAGAATCAACCACCATTTCAAAGCATGGTGGTTTCTTTTGGATGATGATAAACCCTTACTTTAAAAAGATGGTGGTTTGCAAAGCAACCTATAGAAAATTGTGGTTGGACTTCCAGGGAGTTATTATATACTTATCAAAATCCAAGGGGTGCCAAATGGTTTCTAAAGAATGTCAATATACCATCCCTTAGGGTTTAATTAGCACCCCTTGGAAGGTGCTGGTATTCATCAACTAGACTGATTACGGTCTATCTAGTGTGTTTGTGCCAACAAGACTGATGTGAGGTTGAGATAGGGAGCCTGTCCGACTACAGAATCGTGGGAGCAACGTTTGGTCAACAACTTTGCAACTCACCCCTAATCATTTAGGCAGATTTCATCGTGACTGCAGCTAAGTCATGTGATAGTGCTGGATGTTTCACACAAAAGGTAGTTCACAAGGGTGACATGATTGTGATATGATATTGATGATTGATTCATGTAGAGATATTACTGCAATAAAACTTGGAGAGTGCCTAAAGCCTGCAACAGTGGGTAGATGATCTATTTATTCTTATGAAGGGATCCCAACCCAATATATCACCAGTGCTCCGAACCACAGCCTGGTTCTCTACCCATCCAGGTAGATGACATCGAAAGAATTATGACTCAGTACCTTCGTTCAACTGCATAGCCTCAGAAAGAACCAACAGCCATTTCACCCCTGAAAATAGGCCGAAATGCCACCCAAATCAAGGATCAATTTGCAACTCGAATCCATGTTTCAGGGTTTTATTAGTGAAGCTTCCGGCGATGTAAATCATCTAGAACCCCTCCCCCCCCAACAAAGAAACAAACTACTCCCCAAAAAGGATGTCCGGCCAGGAAGTTCGGATGAATAGTTTTGGTGGGGCTATAGACGGATCCATGGGATTTGGTGGTATATTGCCGTATATTTATATGTATGTACACCTTCGGCAGTTGTTTTTAAATGGTAAATTGTAAGCAAACATACCAGCCGTTATGCATCCTATGTTGCAGTTACAAGGCACTTTTATTTCTATAACTGACTTTATGCTAATTGTTTAAAGTAAACAAGTTATTCAATCTCCCTGAACACCGACATAGCAAATGGATTATTGGAAGACTACCTTCCTTTTGGGAAGGCCCATTTTAGGGGCTATGTTAGTTCTAGGGATGGTATAAAATTTAACTTCCAACAAGACCAATCGCCACCCAGGTTGTCCTTAAAACAACATGTGCAAGCTTCAGATGTAGCCATGGGCGAGGCCCAAGACGCCGGTCGGGAATTCCCCTAAATTGGTGGTTTTGTAAGGGTTTCCCAAAATGCCATTAATTATATACAGGTTGAGGAATTATAGTACATTGCCTACATGATATGCTGGAGCACTTGTTTCGGCCCTCCCATAAAATTGGAAGACACATAACTCCATTTATTTCGGGGTGAAATAACACCAGTTCCTCAATTATTTTCGGCCATTTATAGGGGGCTACCCGTGTCACTCCATTTCTAACTGGACTCGGGGCCCCACCGAAAGTAGGGACAAAACCCACCCACCGGCCCTAGCCACGGGGGGACTCGAGTTGATACTGAAAAGTTTGGAGGCAAAAGGGTGGTGGGAAAATCAGCTTGGCAAATCTCACAAGGTGGGCCCCGGATCCAGTGAGAAATTAGGCTATAACTCCTACAAGTAGGGTGAACTAACCCCAGTTACCCATTGATAAGGCCATTTATAGGGGTTATATATAGGGAATGTGGTTATCGTGATGAGCATTTTTAGAAGCCAGGATGATCATTTTCCCGAACGCGCCAGACCCTTAAACATCTTCAACCCTACTTGGATGTCCCAGGAAGTTAGTAAAGGTTCTTAATCCACACCATTTATCAGTACACCCTGGAAGTTTAACATAGCCCCTGAAAATGTACCATCCCAAAAGGAAAGTAGTCTTCCAACCATTTTTTTCAGGTTCTATGTTAAACTTCGGGAGGGTAGGTTTTTAATTTTTTGTACCCATTTATATACTAACCATTTGCTAACTTCCTGGGACATCCAAGTATCACCAGACGCCAGGCTGTTCGTATGGTGGCTGCCTTGGGGTTGACATCCCATCGCTTGGACCAAGACGATTGTGAACGGCTTATCGTCAAGGCAGCCGTGAAACGGCAGTTTGGGATGTGTCATTTGACCTTTCTTCATGGGAATCTACACCGCCCCAACCCCCCAATGCCGCGTTCCAGGGATCATGAAGCCCACCATCATCCCCTAAATAGTCCCTTTTTGAAAAGGCCGGCTATATATTTCCTTGAGGAAACACGGCCTTGAGATTTTTTTCAGGTTTGGGTAAGCTTAGTTAAGGGTTAGTTACAAAGAGCCCTCAGGTATGCACCAAGTTTTAACGGGGGGGCGGGGTCATTTTTATATCATTAGATATTTGTAAGATCTGTGTTGGTTGTATTATTTTTACGGATGTTGAAACAGTAAACATGCACAAAGAAAATGATCCTTATATAGAAAAAAAATATTTTTGTTTATCCCCTTTCCGGAAGTAGTGGCAAATGAAGGTGATAGGGATTCCCTACTACACATGTACTAATCCTGGGGGATAACTGGCAGATAACTGGCAGTCGATCCTAAGTTCGGACGTGTGGTGCCATGACCTCACAGCCATGTCTGTTTTACACCCCTTGTTTGGTGGTGGTGTACTACTTGTAGTACTAGTGCTAGTACTAGTAGATTAGCTAGTAGTAATAATATCGTACTAGCAGTACTTCTGACTAGTGTCATTGTCGTCATTGTCGTCACTATCCCTGCAGCCCAACAAGCAACCTATGACCAAGGCGCATGCGTTGCCGCTGGATAAAGTGGTACTCTGGCTAAGAGCCTTGCAACACATAGAGATGAGAGAGGCACAGGGGTAACCTGCCAGGATGAGAGACGCATCTCCCACAAATTATAGCAAATTCTACCTGAACTGTGCCCACAGTGACCGGCAAATGAGCAATGGATGACCATTTTCATCCATATTCCCTACTAAAAAACGAGCAAATGAGCAACTAGGTAACTAGCGCCAACCAGTAACGTTTCCCTGAAAATTAACATGGAACCCAAAGTAAGAATGTAACATGACCATGGTTTCACAAATATTCCCAATATTTTGTTAGGCCAAACTACTTAGAGTGTATACAGACCACCAAAAAATTAACGTGGAACCGCCAAAAATGCACGTTTGGAAGATGATGTTTATTTCCAATGTGAATTTGGTTGGAGCGTTCAGTAGTTCCTTCGACACTTTAAGCCCCCTTTCAGTTGATTCTATAGGATTCGAGAGATTGGCAACCCACCCGACCAGGAACAAACGCATTTTGTTGTGACGAAGTTTTGCCAAGCATTTCTGCTGACAATTTTGAACCCAAGGTTTGATGGTTTTGGGCAAATTATAGCGACCAGTAACAGCCGGTTTGTCATTTCAAAGAGGTAGTTTAGTAGGGAATTCCCCCTAAACAAATGCCGTTAATTTGCCCACCCTAAGAATCTTTAGATGTCATGGGGTGTCAAAACCACGGGTTTTGAGGCCCTTTTGTTGTGTCATTAGGAGGGCAAGACGTGTTTCCATAGCAGAGGGAGATGGATTCTTAGGGCAGATGGTTTAGGATAGGGAGCGAAACTTGGATTCATTTTTCAGCCCCAAACGAATGGCAGAAAGAAGTCGAAATCATCGCCAAACACATATATAAATATTTGTAGTGATTTACTCCCAAGAAATTGGTGTACTATTCTTGTGAGTTGGTTGTAGCTCAAAATTAGGCTTACCAACACGTCCGCAACATGGACCATACCCTAGTCCTCCAAAATCCTCCAGTCATACCTGGTGAGGATCGGTGTTTGGAACCACTAAAGTCCTAAAGGCTAAACCTCAGGAGGTGTTTGCGGGTCCAAACACCTACTCACAAAATATTTGGAAGACTAGGTATATTTAGTACTGGGTACCATGAGCTCCCAAAACCACGAAACATCAAGATTTTGGCCACCTAAAAACCAGGTTCTTTATATACCATAAAAACCTCTAAACATGTAGGTTCTGTGGGCCCATGGTAAGCCATGTTTAGGATTCAAAGATAATTGAGCCACGACATTTTTGGGGCCAAAACTGGGGAAGTTTCGCAAAGTTGCAAAGTTGCAAGGCAAAATGGAAGATTTTGCTTTCAATAATGTAGGACCTAAAAAGTGCTAGGAAGATGTAGCTCTAAAATCTGTAAATCTGATGAGATCTTAGATTTCTTAGACATACATTCTGTTTTGGTAATGCTAGACAAGATTTCACTTGCTCATTTTTGGTACAAACATCTGGCACCACCCACTGATTTTTTGGGGAAAAAAGAGGTATGGTATGGCATGAACAGATCCCGTGCATGAAACGCCATGCCCCACACCGTCCGTGACGAGAGGTCAAGTTGTGGCGACCCCTTGTGGCACAGTTGAAGGAGAGATTGGATGCTCAGGAGATGAGGGGAAACCATCCCTAGACATCCTAAATAAGTCAAATCCGCACATCCTCCAGTAAAGTTTCGATCCGCACATCTTCGAAAACGACCAGCAAGAAATTTCTGTGAAGATAGGCTTGCAAACCCAAAGGAAAGGCAAAAGTCTCTGTGCCAGGGGGGTGAGATGTTAGTTGTAGCTGCATACTATTGTTGGATTAAACATACAAGAGTCAATAAGTTTAGGTTTAGGTAGGTAATTATATCCATTATGTATATCATAATTATTTATGTCCCGTATAAGCCTTTGGGAAAGATCTAATTACCCGGATGCCTTTGGTGAAGTGGCCGACACAAGAATTTTTGCTTTTGAATTGAGAGTATTTTTGCAAGAGATCTTCTCGGATTTGTTTGTTTCAATGGTGACGTTTGATCCAAACGGTACCATTAAAAAAAAGTCCGAAGGACCATAAAAATTCCACATGTTTGGTTCACCTTTTCCGACCATGGTTTCAAAGGCGCACAGAATAACTTCACTGAATCAACGAATAACTGTGGAATCCAAGGGGCCTACCTCCTCAATGCGCGAAAGGCCACATCACAAAGTGCTGCGCCTGCCACGAAACAACGACGCGCTTGCATTGACACGCGTCCAAAGTATTGCGCCTGTCACGCAAAACGCGAAAACGATCTCCCATTTTGTGACTTAGGAGCGCCAAAACGAGCATTTCGTGCGAGACTTCCCCCACTTTTCATACTTTGAAGGAAAGGATTGTGTCGCAGTGCGTGTGTGCCGCCCAAATAGAGAGAAATTAACGACGAGGCGACGACGACACGACGACGACACGACGACGACACGTACGACGACTACACGACCAACACGACGTCCAACCCCAGACCCCAACTATAATAAACGGGAACCCTTCGCTACGCATTCGGGAAAAACCATCTCCCCTTCCGGACCCTCCCCCGGTGCCAGCAGCTTTTGGGTTGAGATTTTGACCCCGTCACCCTTTTGAGTTGAGTTTTTGTTGGGATATTCCCTAGGAAAATATCAATTATTTTGGTTCTACCCCTTCCCAAATAATCGGCGCCACCAGGATGTTTACATGTTTGACAGGACATCTCAACCTAAGCGTTCATGTGCCACGGCGGTGGATCCAAGCTTTTATCCTGTAGCTATAGCAGATAGAACCCGGGAAACGATGTAAGCCGACCAGTTCCCGGCGGTTCTGGAAAACCGGCTCCAAACATGGCCTGAATTCGGGTTTGGTTGGGTACGGGCACCCGTTACAAGGGAAAGGACTTGATTTTGGGTCGCAGATTTTTTCAAGTTCATCCAGACCAATGCAGATCATCCTGATTTGCGCTAGCTGCTATAGTGAATATTGATTTTAAACACGTCGACGTTTAAAGGACACTGGAAAAAATTCACACTGGAAATGGTTCAGCCGTACCCTAAGAATCCAGGCGATAGAATCCTGTTCTAAGGATGGGATTGAAACGGCGAATATCATTCTAGAGAGGGGTTTGGATTCTGAGGCGGGCAATGACCTGGGATACATCAAAAGCCAGTAATGTGTGAGACAAAGGCCCAGTGGACACACAACCAACCGCAACCGATTCGCCATCGTTGGCATGTGTGGGTGATCATCCAATGGAAAGGTGCAAAACCCTGTGTTTCGATGAGGCACAGGGAGCCTTGGTGAGTGGTGGTGGATCTGACCCTGCTTCATCAAAGTAAAACAAGATTACACCACCGTGGAACCCAAATAGCAGAAGGGAATCCAGCACAAAACCACACAAGGATTTGGACCAAGTTTGATATAAACCTTGTACAATACCTGTTACTTCATAGCTACTCTGCGTTTTGGTTCGTGACATTCGTGGTGGTTTCTATCAGGTTGTGTGGCTTGCCAAGCGCAAGCCGAATATTTGGCTTGCAGTCTTCCTTTTGAGGGAACAACACATGGTTTTTGTCGTCCATGTCTTGGCACCAAAACTGACATGGCACCTTCCACCCTTTCGAAGGTGCTATAGTAGACAGTGCCCATATAGCCAAAAATGCCATGTGCCCAAACCCTTGGCAGCCTGAACATTGTGGAGGCGTCTGAAGCTCCGTTACAGCTGGCGCAGGCCTTCTCAATGGCCGAGGCCACGGTTCGGGCAAAGTTCCCCACGAAACCGAATCTCCCTCTTTACAACTAGACCGCCGGTATCCCGAAAGCAAAGAAGCTATTTTATGGAAACAGGCCTCTTTTGCAACACACGCACACACACACACATTTTACGCACAGAATTTACACAAGCGCAATTTTGGTGTCATAGAGTGAATTTGCAACTAACACCTTTTGCAGCAAAGCATTTTACATCACGCGTTCTTTACATTTAAATTTCACAGGAGGTCATGTTACGTCATGCGATGTCATGCCATGTGATGTCATGTTGTGTCACATGATCTCACGCTGTGTCATGCGCTCTGTCATGTCATGCTATGATGCTCTGTCATGTCATGTCATGTCATGTCAGGTATTCTCATGTCGTGCCATGTCATGGTAATTGATGTCATATTTTGTCATTTTATGTCACGGTATGTCACGTTGTGTCATGCAATGTCATGTGATGTCAGGTATTGCATACCACGTCACGTGATGTTATGTGAGTGCTCTGGATTTCTTCACGTCGTCCTTCTCGCAGTTTCCACATCAGAAATGGCTGTTTGATGAAACACCCAATATCTTTTCCCTTCACAGCTTTTCACCTCATGACTAGATTTTCAAGATCAAGTTTTTTAAGGTGTTATGCGCAGAAAGTCTTATGCATGGCAAGTGGCTAGCAGCATGTTGGTAACTCAGTGCCACACGCGGTCAGCATTGGTAACGTCGGTGCCATAGTTCTTTACATTCATTTTCACTTTTACAACTAAGACATGGCGCCTTCAGTCATGGAGCGTCTCGCAGACAAAGCTCTGCAAGACCTGGGGGGTGAGCTGGCCAATGGCCATCTGCGCCCTGAGTATCTATAGGTTATAAGTGCTGTATATGATTATATGGTATATTAATTTTTGAAATTATACGGAGGGAAGCTTGAAGCGGCCTTGGAGTGGCAGCGGCATCAAGGCAAGGGGCCGGCCACGTCAAAGATGGGTGCGCCCTCTGCAGGCGCCTACAGAAATGCCCACCGAAGCTGCCCCGCAGACAGAGGTCACGCGTGGCGGTGGCGGCGCCATTGCCCTCAAGCCCACGCCGTCGCCTCTCCAGTTCTGGCGCCGGAGAGGCTTCACCTCCTCTGGTAAGTTGCTGGCCAAGAAGCTCCGGGTGGGTGAGGGCGCGGAAGTTTCAAAAGGCACAGGTTTAACTGTTTAAACTTAAACCACGGGGAAACGCATTGTGTATGTATAAAAGTGTTTAAGCACGCATTTTGCGCATGCCGGCAAATGCATGTTAAAAGCCATCCTTTGCCCTCACCATTTTCTTGTGGTATCTCTTCGCATCTCTGATTCATGTTCCCTGGGCATCTGCTTGGTTTGGCGCCGCTTTCTTTCGAGACGTTTTACAACAGAGACGTTTTACGCCATGCACCAAAACCCCCTTCCCAAGAAATTAGGCCTACTTCAGGGGTTTCGGCGCCAGTCTCTCACCCTGCATCCTGCTCAGCACTGGAAGCGTTTTTGTGACATATTCCATGCGTTTGCTGGCTTTCGTTGCGCAATAGTCGTTGCCAGTATCGGGCCACCCGGGGACAGAGGCAACCATTCAATGAGCGCCATCCATTGGAATCAATGCGATGGCAAGGTGGTATGCCAGAATTCATGGGGGTGCAACTTAAACCCTTTCATAGAGATACATAGCTCCGACTCTGTGCGTGGATGGGTCGTGGAGGTTGTGATCTCTAGCACAGTTGTCCCCAAGGATGGCAAGCAGCAAAAGATTGAACCACCCCCGGCTAAGATGTAAGTCCCCTAAGGATCGGGTTGTGGGACCCCTTCCAAATGGCCAAACTCCATGGCTTACAAAGGGGGAGTTGTGGCGGGCACCCTTCAAATTTCCGATGAAACTCAATCACAAATTCTGGCATCTCACATTTCTGGTAGGACCCTGATTGGACGTTACCAATGGCCAGCCGTGTGCTGGTCTCATTAGACAGGTGCCAGTGTGACAGGGGCAATTTCTTGATAATTGAGCGTGAAGTGAGAATGGAACTTGTTGGATTGAGAAGGTATGCATTTCCGAAGTCTCTTTTTTGTTCGACCATGGAAGAATTTCATTCCAGAGTCATGGTATTTGATTATTTAACTTCGATTTTGTTTGTTGGATGATCTTTTGCTATGATACTACATGAAGTCACCAATTGGGAAGCATTCTTCATACACTGGAGGCAAACACTGTATATGAATTTATCCGGAAAACATGGCGATTTTTTTGGTTCCAAATGATAGCTAGTTTAGGGTAGTATGACCATTGTCGTCAGCAACATGAATATTGAATGGCGAAAATTGTCACCAGCAGGATGAGGACAACAGTGTTTCCTTTACACCTGCGAAGTTTAGATATGACCAACCCTTAAACGAAACCTGTCAATATTCATCCCCCAAAAGTTTCATCAGGTTGGCTGAGTTTACCTTATAAGGTCCAAGGGGTCATGACCTATTGTTGATGGAAAAAATCTGCACCACTGTGGATCTACAAAACTTCGAAAATATTGGGATAGACTACCAACCTCAACTGGTGATCTGATTTCTGAACCATCAACAGTAGCCCCTGAAAAATGGTGGGACTGGTTCCGACGATCCTATTGGGATTCGGTCACTTTTCAGGGGAGAACTCGCTGTGAAAACTTCGGGAGTGGGTAATGCTGGTGGCAAGTGGCAACATGGGGAAGAAGAAATCCTGCACCAGTTGGTAGGTAGTGCATCCCATTATTTACAGGGCTTACCTGGATAGTTGGGATGAAAATAGTCCCTCTTTGACTAGCTGATGTCTTATGATCAAATCACTATAGCTAGTCCCATGTCTTGATTAAACGTGATCCCTAGACATCCCAAAATCACCCAAATACCAGGTGAGTAAAAATTTGGAGCTGATTCATGTTATGATGTCCCAGGAATTTGGGATCAATGGTTAGTAAATGGGTTATAGACTATAACCTATATTTATAGATGGGAGATATTAGGGTTATAACTTATAGCCCACTGATCCTAACCTTTGATCCTAAGTTCCGACGGGACGTATCCAGCCATGCGTCCATTCTTCCACCGCGCAGGTTAGGTTGTTTCGAAGATTTCTCTGAGGATTTGATGACTGGGTTGGATTCGATGGGTGATATATGGTGATGGTGAAATTGTGGGGAAGGGTGGTTTCCCACCATTGGGTGTTTGTATGATATACACTGTATGTACAAAACTATGTTTTGTATACTTCTTGATTCTGGACAGATATAGATTCTCTACATCTACATCTACAGAATCTATTTCTATCATCATTCACAATGCCTTTCTTTTTCCTACTTCTTCCCAGGGCAAAAAAAAGATAGAAAGATTGCCATGGCTAGGAGCATTTGCTCTTCGTTTGTGGGAAGGCATCGGAGCTGTTAGCAGGTTCTTTGCTGGGTGGAAGGGAAGGGAAACATAGGGAAACGGGTTCCTTGGTGGGGAAAATGGACCCGGTGAACAGGTGTTTGGAACCCTTAAAAGCCTTCTCAGGAGACGTTTGGGATTCAAACACCTACTCACCGTGTATTTGGACGTTGGGGTGTGTCATGGAATCTGGGGTGGATTGGATTTTGTTTGGCAGGATTCGTCCACCGTCCACGGTGTCCTCTTGGATGATTTTTGTTACCGAGATGCTCCATGGGACTGAATATTTACTTACATTTACCTAATCAGTTTAGGTCATTCATGTAGGTAAATCTTCCATTCCCATGGAGCATCTGGGATATATAGAGGGCGATGTTTGTTTCACTGATGGAGATTTTGATTTGAAAAATCCGACAACCGGGACTTTTCCACTATGATAAATCTACCATTTTTTGAGGGAAAATTGATTTGGTTCACTTCCAATGGCCAAATTCTCAAATCTAAGACAGATCCATGTTGTTTCAGTGGTGACCTGACTAATGGTTCTGGTCATCACGCAAAGTAGATGTGATGACACAAAATTCTAAAAGTTACAGTAGGTTGAGAGCTCTCTACTGTACAGGGACCATCTACACACCCGAAAATTGCCAGATGTGCCCTAAAAAGGGACCATTTCAAAAGGAATGTCGTCGGCTTCCAACTATTATTTTTCAGGGGACATGTTAATCTAGGTGGTGTGTTTCAAAAGCTTTATAATTTAATCTATGTTTGCCCCTACTTGGGAAAATGATCCCATTTGACTAATATTTTTGAAATGGGTTGGTTCAACCATCAATTAGTAACTAGTAGTTTTCCGCGGTGTTTTTTTGATCTCAAAGCTCGGGGGGAATGATTTCTCACTTTGACTATCGCAGCTTGAAACCACATTTTCGTCGAAGAAACTCTTTGAAACCTTCCGGAAAACTTCCTGCCCTAAGAATACGTGCCTGCCCCGGAACTACGCCCTGCAAGTCAAAGATCATTAAAATCACATAGTAAACTGGGAATTCTTCTTTACAAATCACTACTAAAACAATGGCCTTTTCAAAAAGACCATTGGATTAATGGTTTTTGTACTCCTATAGTATATGGAAACACCTCATACGCCCTCCGTTCATGACACCCCTTTGGCGCCTCAAAACAGGTGGCAACTTGACACCCCATGAGGCTTAGAAGATGTTCACAAAGTCACCATCGTTACAAGGAGGGGCCGTTAATACCACCAATTTATTTTCGGGGTGAGCAAAAAAAAACGGTGAAACCCGTCTATTTTTGGCCATTTATCTGAGAGTTATACCGTAAAAAGCACCTCCCAAAATTGTCAGGAGATCGGCCCTTTAAGGGTGTCCACGGAAGTGATCGTAACGAATCGTAAGTTGGTTTAATGAATATTTCACCTATTTTTCCGGGGACGTTTTCACAACCTACAATTATATAGCATTTGCCTTCATCCATTTCCGAATCCTACCAACAGGAAATCCCAGGATCCAGGGTGCAGGCCCCGTGGGCAGGTCTTCCGCCGTTGGCTTCAGCGAATCCAGCAGCACTGATGCTGGCACAAGTTCTCTCGCAGCTGCTGGAGTCGAATTTGGAGGGTCATGTGGATGAGACGTGGCGTGTCTTGGTGTTTTTTGTCGGAAAAAATTCACCACGGATTCATAAAACACAGTTTTTGGGATGTTGGATATAGATTATGTTTTTGTTTGGTTGACCGTTTTTTTTTCATGAATACTTTGGTGTGGAATATTCGTAGTTACCTTAATTACATGGTTGTAAGTTGGGTTAAAACTACAAAGAACCATGGAAGTTGGGTTTTTTGTTCGTCACTTGTAACCCAACTTATAAACTGGTTACTACTGGAATGTCCATGGTACTTAGTAAATGGATTCTGACTTATAACCCCTGTATAAGTGTAGGTTGTAAGTCCCGCAAATAGGTGAAATAAACCAACTTACGAGCTACTTACTAACTTCCATGCAGACCCTAGTAAGTACTATGAGCCACCAAGTAGCAAGGGACCAGACATTTCCTTAAGGAACCCCTTTAAGTTTACACACCGGTTCTGGTTGTTTCAGGTTGTTTTCTCGGAAAATCGGAAAACATGTGTTTCATTTCTAGTAACACCCTTAGCTTCAAGTAATTTCTGTGGTGGTTGCAACACAAGATGAAATCTGCACTCCTGAAAATTTGGGGAAAGATGAATCATGAATCCATTTTCTTGGATTGTTTCCTGTTTTTGCGATGCGTTACTTTTACCATCGTAAATCAGCAGTTTTCACCATATTTGTTTAGTACTTTTTGCATTCGCATCGAAATGCCAGCAAATCAAAGTTTTGAAGAATAATTGTTCATTAGCAGCTGTCGTTTTGGTGCTTGATATGGGCAAATTATAGCGACCAGTTCACCGCCGGTTGGGAATTCCCCCAAATGGTTGTTATTTTTCAAAGGGAATCCTCCCCTTAATTCAAGTTTAGGAATTATAGTAAATATAGTAATTTGCCCAGATTATCATTGATATCCTTGGTATTATTGAAATTACATCCTGAAAATGTTGTTGGAACTGAAGTTGGAGGATCCAAGGAAACCAAGTATTCAATGTGAAGAGTGGCGGCCTTCCTTTTATGGATTTGTTGTGTTTTTGTGATTTGTTTCACGGATTCTATAGATGGCAAATCATCACCATCAAAGTAAACCACCATTTGGGAGAAGATTTTGTTGCTTTACTTTTTTTCCAAGCATGCAAATCTCGGCTTGAACATTTCACAGTTTGCAGCCCCAGAAAATCCAGAAATCAGATGTGAAAAGAACATTGAAGCCCGAAAACTGTTTTGGTTTGTTTGTGGAAACAGAAACTTCCAAAAGAACCCCAGGAACATGCACCAGGTACCCCAAAATACAAATATGAAAGGATTTCCAAACCATAAAGCAGATATAGTTGATGGATGTTGATGGTCTTTTTGGTAGGTTCCAGGGGTATGTTCGAGATTTCTTAGATTTCATTCATTGTCTTTTTTTCTCTTTTTTTAGTTTAAGAACATTTTGAGAAAAAAACCTCCTTTCGTTCCGAATTCATCCTTGCAGCGCAAAACATCGACATTAGGCGCCTGGTGCTTGGAGAGGGTGACCTATGCGGCCTTCGCCATGAACTTGGAGAGCTGGAGGACCAACTTTTTCATCTTTCAGTTTGCTCAACGAGCGAAATCGGGGTTTTGTTGGTGTAGTCAAGTGGTATTGAACAACAACAAAAAACAAAAAACAACAACAACAACAACAACAACAACAACAACAACAACAACAACA
>DF239314.1:0-38077 GCA_000507305.1 Breviolum minutum Mf 1.05b.01 | reverse complement strand
GACAACGACAACGACAACGACAAGGACAAGGACAAGGACAAGGACAAGGACAAGGACAAGGACAAGGACAAGGACAAGGACAAGGACAAGGACAAGGACAAGGACAAGGACAACGACAACGACAACGACAACGACAACGACAACAACAACAACAACAACGACGACAACAACAACAGCAACAACAACAACGACAACAACGACAACAACAACGACAAGAAACATAAGAAAAAGAAGAACAGCAATGACTACGACTACGACTACTACGACTACTGCTGCTGCTGCTGCTGCTACTACTACTACTACTACTGCTCTACTTTGTTGCCTTTTTCAAACAACTGCCGCTTGTAAGATCCGCAATTAGCCAACCAAATACTAGGCGGGAATAGCTGGTTTTGAAACAAACAGATCTTAATGGCAAGCTTTCTTCTCCAGGAAAAGTGCATCTACACAGCTTCTTGGATTTGCATTTCTTCGTTTGTTGCGTATGAGCAGTGACCATTCAATCCCCGGTAATTTGTTGTATATAGGAGGTTCTATTGTTACACTATACCCAGTTGCCTAGGGATAATTTCATGAGCCATGAAATCAGGATCTGGGAATCTGAACCAATCAGGAATAAATGGAATGTCACTGCGAAGGGAGCCGTTGTCACAGTGGCATGTATGAAACATATCAACGGCGGGTCACAAGTCATACTGCTGATGGTTCAGTGTTTTTTGAGGGAAGCAGTTCATAGGGTAAAAACCACCAGATACAGGGTTTCCCAACCACTGACTGTTAACTGCTTCATTTTTTGGCGTTGTTTTTTTCGATTTCCCAAAGGCCACAATGATTGCAACAATGCTCCGAACATATTCCCCAAATGATGCTCTAAAGCAAAAAATAAATCACCCCAAAAAACGAAGAAATCCAAGACTGATGAAACTCATCACATGTTTAACACAGTTTGGAGACTTGAGTTTCAGCTCATTTTGGGATGCTTTACTCGTCCTACATGTTCAAACAACACCGATTTGATGATTGGACGTAGAAGATGATGCAGTTATATTTCAGGACGGCAAACCTTTATTAAAGATTCCTTGTCAATTCTTTGAGATTTGTCTATCAGCCTTTGTTTACTAGACTCCATTTAGATTCCCAAGAAGCCAGTTCTACTTTAGCTATAAATTAGGCCTTTATCAACCAAGATTTCAATGGTAAGGTTTTGACAAATCGGAATCATCTCCAACAAGAAAACACAAGGATTTTCTGATGCCTGGTTCTTTCCTAATGTTTTTGTTTTTTACCCTAAGAATCAGCAAGGATCCTCCAAGGGGTGAATGAACCTGTATAGCTTCGGATTCTTGGGGAAAAACGTATGTACTGCTTCCACAAAGTGAGCTTCTACTACAGTTATAAATGGAGTTATTACCTTTAAATGGCCAAAAATACATGGGTTACTGTGGTTATAACTCCATATATTACTGGTTGGGGGCCACTTTCCACGGGATTTTTTCGAGTTTTCATCCCAATGGGTGAATGGTCTTTGCCTTGTATTCCCAGATGATCCGTTAGTCACTGCAGGAACCAGAAACAAAGACTTGGATGTGTTGTTTGGATGATTTTTGATCCTTTCTCGGCCTTTGTATTGATTGTATATAATAAGGATCAAAAAAAATCACCAATCAGGATTTCATGGTTCACTTGGATGTGCTGTGACTGGGTGATTTTTTTCACGGATTTTTCCATCCCATGGGATTCGTCACCCTCAAACCGCATTTTTCTAAGAAGATCATTGATTGATCTGCGCTAATCCCGTTGACCAACAAAAAACAAGATTGGTTTGGCTGGAATTGTTGAAAATAAAGCACTTTAAAACTTTTGGCCTTTTACCTTCAAGACCCTTTAAACTAGCGCTTGGAAAGGAGCGAGTTGGGGCTGGGTAGAAAAGGAGCTTTCGGTAGGTTCTTTCTCACCACATCTTTTGTAGGGTTCTTAAGTGAGGGTGGTGTTCAAGGAGAGAGTAACTGGGGAACGTTAAGGATTCCTAGGGAAGATTGGGGAAACTTCTGTGAATCCCACAAAATTCAGTTTAATGAATGGTTTCTTGGGACTTTCAAGGGTTACAAAACGCAAAATCTCTCCAGCCTGTACGAATCATCTACATGTATTAATCATCATCCATATGAACAGTGACCGAAACCCGAGTTTCTTATTGCTATACCGGGGATTCCACTACCCAGTTGTGTAATGAGTATTTCAAAAGCCATTGAATCTCAGGATCCCTTTGAACCTGAATCTGACCTCCCAGACGGGAACATCCAATCACAGGAGCAATGAAAAAAACTCTGACTTTCCATTGAATCCTGGTTGTTCAATAGGGATCCTTATGATTTATAATGTTTTATTAGATAATTCCCATATCACTGGGTAGTAGAATCCCTTATCTACCCTAAACAACCGTTTTTGTTTGCATTGTTCACGTGGCTATTCAGCATCGATTTGAGGCGTTTCTGGTTCCAACATGTCTTCTTATTGTGTCGTCTGGCAGCCTTGGATTGGCCTGATGATCAAAGAAACTTGGCTGCTGTGGATATGTGTGGATATAATATGGTATAACTAGGTGTTTGTTTCAACTATGTTTTATTTTCACTCCTACTTGGGGAAATGATCCAATTTGTCTAATATGTTTCAATTGGATTGAAACCACCAACTAGTACAACATAAAAGATACTGTATGATATAATCAATTTAATGAATTTCATATTGATTTGATAGTACATAATGTGATACGATATGCTATTTTATGATTTGATATGATATAAGCTAATAAATCTTGGATATACTACATATACGCACACTGTATTTCAATATATAGAGAGCCATTCTATCGGTTGATGAGAAGTCTGTGAAACACGCACGTGGGGTTCATGTTTGCCAAGTCTCCTAAGCATCCACCCTCGACAAACTAACATGACAATGGGGAAACAAGAATTTGAAGATGTATCTTCCATCAAAAAATGGTGATTTTCCAGCGATGGTTTCCATGTTGCACCCCTGAAGATTAACCTGGGACATAAACAATTGAGGTCTGGAAGATAATTTACCTTTCAAAATGGGTGATGGCTGTAGGTTCAAAATGTTAATCTTCCAGGGTGTAGTTTAAAAGAATGGATATTCATCATCAACCCTTCCCCAAAAAATTGATTCAATAGAAAAGAAAACCACCTTTTTCAAATTTTCCAGAATACAACTTCCAGCTATCCATATTAGTTTGTGGGGGGGTGTACCCACATGATCTTAGATGATTTCAATCTCCAACTGAGGAAATCGTCGTGGTCAAGTCCACCGAATCTTGCAGGGTGCCATTGTCGTTTTTGTTGGAAGGGCCTGTCCAGTTTGGACACCTGAGCAATGTGAAACCCTGGGTGTTTGGAGTTCAATGGGGATGAATCTGTACCGGGGGTGTGTGGGGATTACAGTAAACCCATGATTTTTGGATACTAGGATTCAATGGAAAGTAAGAAGTTTTTTTTCTTCTTGGCTCACATGGAATTTTCAACACATCCCTAAGAATCCATACACGTCGTAAGGAAGGCATTACGCCGATCGAATCCTAGTCTGGTGATGGGATTGGAACCCTCATTCCTATCCCTAGTCTTCCAAATACCTGGTGAGTAGGTCATTGGACCCACTTTCACAAGCCATGGGGTTCCTCCATTTGGAACGGTAACAACCCCTACTTAGGGGACTTATTAACCATGGTTATTGACCACTTACGAACTAACTGGGATGATCATCCAAGTACCTAGCCAATTTACAAGGTCCTCAGCCGAGGTCGGCCTTTTTATGTGGAGGTCGGATAGGTCGGCCTATTTATGTAGTTAAGTAAGGGAATCTTTCATTGAGACAGAAAGCCTCCCTGTTTGAAGCAGATTTCGGGCGTTGGTTTGCTGATGTGACTATTTTAGACACAAACTCTTTCCTGTCAGAGTCAGAGGCGACCAGAGACGCTATGCCAGCATGTGAAGATCCACGGAAGGCCTTTGGGAAGGCTTCGCAGAGAACCTGTTGGATGCTGCTACACCGCTACACTCTTGCGGGGTACTTTGGGTTTGCCGTTCATGTCTCCGCGACATGTGGGATGCGCTGCCCTTGGCGAACCATGAATGATCACGAAACTGCATGGACAAAGCGGAATCGGCAGGTTCTCCACCAGGCTGAATCGGTCACGGTGGGCGGCTACGAACTGTCTCAGCCATGCCGCAGCTATCGGTACGCAGCAGAGATCTTGGATCCATAGAGAAGACATCCAGCTCAGAAATCATGAATGCTCCTTCAGTCAGATCTCACAACTCCGCTCCTTCACGCCTACTGGGGCATGGGGCTGCCGATGCAGCACAGTCAAGTTGCAGCTCTGGTCATTTGTTTCGGCAACTCCGAGCGGTCCAGGCGAGTCATCGCAAACATCCTGGAACCGACCGGTGTGACGCCACGCTCTCTGGAATCTTTTCGAAAAAGAAGGCCGAATAAATTCAGGTTTAGGAGATATGCCAATTTGCTCAGATAGGTAGTGGGTTCAGTATCTTCAATACCCACAAGATGGGTCCCGAGCCTAGTACAAATGGAGTTGATAACAAGTTATGGTCCCCATCAATGGCCTTACAAATGGGTTTCAGTGCCAGTTTTCAAAACTTCTATAGATTGAGTTATGGTCTCATACTTATAACTGGTTTTTTGGTCCCACGTTGCAAGGGAAGAACCTCTTTTTTCTTGGTCAAACTCTGAAAGGGTAGGGATTCCCTTACATAAGTCTTGCAATAACATACAGCTTTATAGCCAGGATTTTTTCAGTACTACTGAAATGTTTGGTGATAATGGCTAGTCAACCTACCCTCCCTAACATACCCCCCCAAAGAAATAATTCCTTATTCAGAGGTTATTAGCCCATTGCTCAATAGGGCTGGCAAAACTTTAAATTTGGTATCTGAAGAATCCCCAAAGATGTGGGAATGGGTCCTATACCACAAGTGGGTTGCATTACTAAAGGTGCTCAATTATTGGTTATACTTATAGAATTACAAAACTTCACTTGGGAATAAATCAACAATTGGTTATAGAATTGGCCATGATCCTCCCCCCCAAAAAAACATTGTTTTTTTCTCACTGCTCACCTTGGCAGGTGCTCAGATGTCTGATCTCACGATGACTTTCAATAACCAATGCAGTCTCCTTGGTGCCTTTAGTGCCGCCGGCTTCGATGTGGCGAATTGGCTGACGATGACGATGGCGAAATCGACGGTCCTGAAACCTTGGTGACGTGGTGCCATTTTTATCGGGTAAAGGCTGGAAAGGTCTAAGAGGGGGGAGGGGTAGAAATGGAGGGAGCATTTGTTAATAAGATATAAGGGGTAGTACAGGTTATAACTACCCCGGATAACCATTTATAAGGTCATTTATAGAGGATATTTACAATATTTGGGGTTCTTTCAGGGAAGTTTTGGAGGTTGCTTGGAGAATCGTCCCCTAAGGATCGGGTTGTGGGACCTCTTCCAAAGGGCCAAACTCCATGGCTTGTAAATGGGGGTGATCGTAACCACTTACAAGTCCTGGGATGATTCTCCAAGTAGAAATGGATGAAGGTTTTTGTTAGGTCAGTAGTGAGGTTTCATGAGGTTTCCGTGTTTTTTTGTTTTTTACTCGCCCCCCCACTCTTCTTTTTTTTTGGAGGTAGTGGTTTCTATCATTTTTTAGTTGAGCAATGAAAAAACCCTAGTTGTTTAGGCTTTTTAGGGGATTATACTACATATTTATTTGGGGATTATAAAAAAAACATGGTAAGGATCCCGATAAATAGCCAGTATATTGGAAAGTAAGGCCGGGTTTTTCCTTGGCTCACATGTCACCACGGAGGAATCCTCACCCACATTCAAGCTGTATTAGGATATAGCTTATGTAAGGGAAAACCCGCCGCTAAAATAGCCTTGGGCTCAGTACATTCATTTTGGGTACCTGAAACTTTTGGTGAAGATGGATGTTTGTTGGCCAATTTTCACCTAGGAATCATAATTTTGGTAAAGAAAGGAAGTACAGGAAGTGATTTTTTCATCCCAATGGATACGTCGAAGCAAAATCCCACTGGGTGAACGGGGGATTTTGAGCAGTGATCAAAGCACTAGTTGTAAACGTTTTAACCTCTATAAATGAGGCTAAAAATTGGTAACTATACTTATATCCCCTACAAGTGGAGTTATAACTTTACTTATTACTGGTAAGGGTCTACTTTGCAGTCTTGTTTGGGTGATGAACTAGCCATGCAGTTACATGTCAAAATC
The DNA here is from genome assembly GCA_000507305.1 of Breviolum minutum Mf 1.05b.01. Classification (NCBI taxonomy): domain Eukaryota; class Dinophyceae; order Suessiales; family Symbiodiniaceae; genus Breviolum; species Breviolum minutum. Next base: position 31,763 of record DF239314.1, on the reverse strand, counting down.
ATCATAGCGCCATTAAAAGCCTTACATAGGTGATGTACTACCCAACCATCCAAGACTCACAACTTACCTTTGTAAGCATCCCATGCTTCAACCAAACGTTGCAAAACGTACGCAGATGTTCATTTTTTTAACGCCCGAACATTGAGGCAAGCGGCCATTCTTTTTCCAGCACTCGCTGCAAGTAGTTGCACCAAAACCCATCTTGAAGAGATCTTTTCAGAGGACCTCTCTTTAGCGCCTTGGAGTCCGAGGGAGGGGCCCAAAATCATGGGGAAAAAGTGAAGGGGCATGCCACCATGCCACCATGTATTTGCAGGAAAATAGCTCACGTTATCAACGGGGGTTGTGAAGCCCATGAGTGTTTTCTGGCAAAAAATCCCTTAAGAAAGTCGGCTATTTCCTGAAAAGGGTACATGTGGCAGCCAGGGAGGGTTGGGCCTGTGGCCTCGAAATATGCCAAGTCCTAGAGATTAATTTCAAATCCAACAAAAATGGCCAAGTGTCCTTTTCAATCGGCGAGGCTGTTGAGATTCTTTAGGCCACCCTCCCTGAAGCAAACATTTTCGGTCTTCACAGGCAAGGTGTTAGTTTCAGGGAGGCAGGACAGCCAAAAATATCAATTCACCATAAAGAAATCACCTTTTGAAAGGGATGGTTCTTTGAGAATCCAAGCAAACAAACACATTGAAGAATTGGAGTCGGACAAAAAAAAACGGTGATTCTGTGTTTCAGAACTCCAGCGATTTCAAACCACCTGAAATGAATATTAGATTCTGTGAATAGTAGGTTAACTATTACTATACACATTTTTGTTGGTGTAGGATATCATCCATGAACCGTATGACTATCATTTGCTAGGTGGTGCATGGCCTTTCTTCAAAATGAAGCAACTGTGTAACTTGATGGTTGAGCATCTTGCAAAAACAAAGCCATGTACCGAAATTAACAAGGGTGAACCTCTCACATGAATCGCATGCAAGGTGTGCTCCTAGCAGTTATAAATGGGGTGAAATAACTTCTTAATAAGTATAGGTTCAACTAACCCCAGTTACCCAGTCATTTTCGGCCATCTATGGGGTTTTTACCATAACTCCAGGTACAACGATCGGCTCGGAATTGGTTTCTCCTTGTGCTACTCGATCCTTGTGGAGTCTGTCTGTCCGAGGTCATTCGATCGCTGGAGCCCCGCAATGCTGGAACCTTGGCTTTAGCATCATGCCTCGCGACCATGCAGCTGGAGGGTCACGAGAACGTGACCGACAGAGATTCCTCCGTGCTACGAAGCTGTGAGGAAGTGTTGATGGCAGCTGTGGAGATGGAAAGTGGTGAACTGGACTTAAAATAGAAGGATCACTTTTTTCTGGGGGGGGTTTTGNTTTCTGGGGGGTTGTTTGTTTTTTTTTGGTGAGATGGTGCTTGTTTTTTTTTTTTGGGGGGGGTGTTTTTTAAAGTATATTATATACATGTTTTGAAATAACATTGACTGGAACTTCATTCGCTGCAGTAAGGTGCTACATTGAGTCGAAGCATGATGGTGACATTACAATGGATGCCACTGGACTGGAGACTGGGGGTAGGGTGAAGATCGGAATCAAAGGAACCAGAGGGGGGAAACCTTTTCACCATACTTCACCCACCACGCAAGTTCTATAAACGTTTACTTGTATACTTTATCCATGTACGTTGCTACTTGCCTAAATTTTGCAGTGGGAAGATAATATGGGCACTTTTTCTTTCTGGGCAGGGCCCAATCTATCCATCTATGTAATCTATACCTTCCATTTTATGGGTCAAATCTTTCAAACTATGGGTCATTTGAGTTCTAGGTAGATGTATATACGTATATATATATATATATATATTTTTGTTCATCTACATGCACACAGCAAATCTTAGTCACTCCGCAGGTGTACACATTTTTATCACCGCCGTTTAAAAAACAGATTCTTCAGATCCCTCAGCTCCGAACCGAAAAAAAGCAAAAAAACAGATCATAGCCCAGACACTCAATGGGACTGGTGTATTTCCCTAGCCCAGATGCTCTGAATGTATGGAATATTTGCTTACATTTACCAATCATTTAATAATTTAGGCCAAATGTAGATAAATATTCCATAGATGTACTTGTAGCATTTATCTACATTTACCACCTAAACTACCCAGTTTGTGTTTGTTTAAGGTGATTGTTTTGCGGATTCTACCATGATAAATCACTATCAAACCACCATTTGGGAGAATATTTTTTGGAACTGTTTCCAAGCATCAAAGCGTCACAAAATCCAAGGGTTTTGTCGGGGAAATAAGACGCATTCGCCCAAAACAGAGTGTTTGGGATTGATATGGGTGTTTCCAAAAATAGGGGTACCCCCAAATCATCCATTTTAATAGGGTTTTCCATTATAAACCATCCATTTTGGGATACCACTATTTTTGGAAACACCCATATTGCCAAGGCGTTTCAAAGGAGACTTGGAACTCTTACCTTTGAGCACTCTGCGGAAAGTCTCCAAAAAGCTCAGTGTGTCTGAGAGAAAAAGAAACAAACGCAAAGCAGCGACTTGGAGATTTTATTTTTGGATGAAGACTAGCTGGTGGTTTCAAACATTTTATATTTGTTACCCCTACTTACTTGGGGAAATGATCCAATTTGACTAATTAATATTTTTGAAATGGGTTGAAACCACCAACTAGAAGATTTTGGATGTATTCGTTGATGCCCTAAACATCCAATCATACCGAATGTGAGGATTGGTGTTTGAATCCCCAAACATCTCCTGAGAAGGTTTTTTAGGGGTTCCAAAAATCTACTCACAAGGTATTTGGAGGATGGCTTGGATGTCTAGGGATGTACAGAATATTTGTCAAGTGAAATGTAGTCAGTATATTCAGTCAGATGATGAAAGATGTCATTTTTCTATATGTTTGTCCCATGGTAGATTTGATAAAAAGATTATATACGCCCTTTGACGATTGTCCCCCAAAAGGGACCACTTTCAAAAGGCAATGCATCATCTAAACCAACCATTGATTTCAGTGGAAAATCGTTAGTTTTCAGGGGAGTATTTGTTGATGTATAACATTATTGTTGCGATGAAATTAGCATCAAAAAAGTATGGAATGGAGGGGGAAATGCAGTATGTTTGCTGTTTGTCTATACTTAAATGGATTTCAATGAATTTTGGCAAACCCAAGGGACAATCAACTTAGATTGAAATATGTTGTTGAAAAGGTTTGTTGTGCTTTTGTTGGACTGTACACTCCCTAAAAACCTAACAGTTCGCACCTGCCGGGGAGCCTTCTCAAAAGGAAAGAATCGTCTTCTAACCATCAATGTTTAGATGGTATATTATCATTCAGTTCTCCCATTGGTGGAGACATTTTGTGGTTGGTGGTCGATTGTTCATCGTCACCCATGACCGATTGGAGGTTGTCGATTGATGGTGGTAAAATGCAGCCCAAAAGACCAAACCTCAGCGGGTATTTGGAAGACTAGGACATACGGTTGATGGACAAAACCCTGCACCACCTGGGATGTATAAATCCCTGTAAATAATGGATTATTTACCATATCAACTGGTGCAGGATTTCTGCCATCAACAGTATCATTGAGTGTTTGGGTAGTGACATGGCATTTGTTCGGACACGATTTCCACATTTGGCTCAAGATGTCTTGAAAGACCTGGGTGGTGGGTGTTTTGGCACTTCCAATGAAGCGAAGGTGGGGAGGTGATAGTCACAGGAACTACATCATAGGGCCCCGAGCCGATCGTTTTAAATTGGAGTTTTTTTTTGATCCCTAAAAAAATGGCCTTAAAAAATACGTATATGGGGTTATAGTTATAACCCTTACTAGGGTGTCCATGGCAGTGATCGTAATTCGTTAGTAGCTAGTTGTAAATTGGAAAACTTGGCAAACCTTCGTCTCCTGCCCGCAAGTTGTTTAATTTGGGAGTTGCAACTTATTCTTAGGACGTAAAACCTGTCATTTTTCCATGGTTTTTGGGGGTCGCATTATTATCGAGTGCATCCAGACCGTGAAAGCATCATATCTATGTACCCTCCAAGCCCTCAGAAGTGGCGAATCATTTTGAGGACCCACAAAAACACACACCCCTGCGATAGAAACAGGTTCATTCATTCACCCCTCCGAATTGCAGGGTCCAATGGCTGATTCTTGGGGAAGATTAATTCATAACGGTCACAAAATTAAAATAGTGATTGGATGATTTTCCCATTGTGAACCGGGCTTCGCATGTAAATATAATATATGCTCTTTGGTGTTTTTGTGTTATCACCCCATGGCACCCACTATTCTTAGGGAAATACACTTCAACAAAAGCTGGTCTTCCTTGTTTGAAGAATGCCAGGTTTTGTGAGCCCTTATCAATCTGAATTGTTTTAACGGATTTGATGGAAAATAAAAAATTCAAAGTAAACAGCCCCTAAGAATCAGCATGGAGATTTAATTATCCTGAAGATCCAATAACATTTGACAACCCGTTGATTCAGATACATCGTTGATCATGAAATATGTTGGGGAAGGTAGTCGATTCACCCAGGCCAATAGTAAGGCTCTATGAAGCCGGTAATTGTCCCAACTAATAGCCGGCCAAGAAGGCCGGCCAAGGTGATAATTCAAAAAAAAAACGATTTTTTTCCCTGAACCCTGGGGAAATGATCCAATTTGACGAGCATATTCTAGGTGGTGGTTTCAATCATTGTTTATTTTCAACCCTATTTGGGGAAGATTCCCATTTTGACTAATATTTTTTAGATGGCTTGGTTCAACCACCAACGAGATATTTTTCAAATGAGCAATGAACAAACCGCTCTTAGCTTACATTGAATCCTGGTTGTTTGATAGGGATCGTGGGATCCTGGTTTATTACAATCCCGATATAACTGGGGAGTATTTCATCCCCCTGTTCTTTCCCTAAACAACCAGGGGCCCTGCATTCATTGCTCAAATGGGTGTAAAAAAGGTAAGTGGTTAGGATCACCCCCATGTATTTCAGCCATGGTGAAAGGCCATGTGGAAGGGGTCCCACAACCCTACTTAGAGGACTTATTGACCATGGTTATCTAGGTGGTGGTTTCATGTTTTTTAATTTTCACCCCTACCTGCGGAAGATTCCCATTTTTTACTAATATTTTTCAGATGGGTTGGTTCAACCACCAACTAGTTATTAACCACTTACAAGTCCTCGGATGATCCTCTAACTACTTTGTTTGCAGGCGGGATGAAGCCTGGAGACAGCAAAGATGAGACGGGCGTCAAACGGCTGATCCGCATTTGTCCGGAGACCTTGAACAACACGGGGGGAAGTCGGATAGTACCAGGTGGGCCCCGGATCCAGTTACAAATGTGGTGAAACAACCCCTATAAGTAGGGTGAAATAACCCCAGTAACGCATTTATAAGACCGTGTATCGGGGGTTGTAACTCCACTTATAACTGGATCCGGGGCCCTCCTTGTAGAAATTCAGGTGGGAAATGTGGGATTTTTCTCGAAGTTTTCTCCCGCAGTTTTTTGTTGGGGGATGGTCTTTTTGGTTGGTTTCAAAAAATATGCATGTGAATTAGAATTGTTGTGATCCACCCCCCCCCTGAAAACTAACATAGTAGCTGAAGGTCCAGTGGGTCCCGGTGTAAGATGAGTTTCTTTTTGGGAAGGCCTGTTAGTTTTTGGGACTGTAATTAAAGGGACAAGCCCCTAAGTATAGGATTCAACTGTGTGGAAGATTTCCTGATGGGCAGCTCTCCCTTCCCACGCCTGGGAGATGGTGGTTTTGGTTGGGGATTGCTGCGGCCCAGCGGTGTACACTCCAAAACACTAGCGGCTGGATACCAAAGATCCCATTTTGTTACAGCCGGAAATTCCTCTTCCAAATCATCATTTGTAGGGTCTGGCTGTTAGTTTTGAGGGTATTTCTGAATCTGTGTTTTTGTTCCATGGATGCATGTTTGTTGTTGGTGAGTTTTTGGATGGAATGTTCTACTACTAGAGATTCATTAGCCCAATTCAAACAGACTTCGCTACCGGGATGTCCATGGTACTTGGTAAAGGGATTATTTCACCCATAAATAAGTAAATAAGTAGGCTGTTTCTTCCTGTAAATAGGTTTAACATAAGCCAACCGTAAATGTCTTCAACAAAAAACATCGCGACAAAAACCGGTGTGTTTTTACACTGCCCCTTTAGGGCTGATTCTGTTTGAAACTACTGAAGAATGATGAAAAAGGATGAAAAAGGATGAAAAAGGCAGGCTTATCATATATAGCCATGTAGCAAACCCTGTTAAATCACTAAATCCAAGCAAATCCCTTCAAGGTGGGCCCCTATAAATGGTCTTACAAATGGGTAACTGTGGTTATAACCCCTATAAGTGGAGTTATAACCCATTTACTAACTGGTTGGGGCTCGGTACTTAGTAAATAGATTCTTTCACCCTAAATAAGTAGGTTATTTGCGTGCCGTAAATTGGTTTTATAAACCAACTCACCAATTACCAGTTGTATGTATGTATATATACACTAACTTCCATCGACACCCTATCAACTTAAACGCTATGTCTGAGGCCTAAATCTGGGCGTGCGCGTGAACAAAGCCTTTCTTCTGTTGACCAAATGTCTTCAGAACCTCGGTAAACTGGAAGTTTTCGGCAACCAACAAGTTTTTTTTTTATTAGGGGTACACTCTGGTAAACTAACATAGCAGGCTGGAAAATGGACCCGGATTGATTGAAGATGTATTTCCTATTGAAAATTGGGGATATTCCAGCAAGCTATGTTAGTTTACCAGAGGGCAATAAAAGATCCAGATTTTTAGGGGTCAAACACACAAAACCCTTCATTTTTCATGGGTTTGCAGGGTCCCATGTTTTTTTTTGTGGTTGGATGCTTCCAAATGGAAGCTGGTGTTTTTCTACTACAAAATTCAGGGAAATATATTTATAATAATATGTATACAAATTGGGTAGGTTTAGAGCTATGGAAGTATTGGACGTGTTTTTTGTGGGAAAGTTAGGTTTGTCCCATAAACGAACGGGCTCACAACTGAAAATGGCTTGTTGGAAGACAATCCGATATCCTTTTGGCGCAACCTGGCAGGTGCGAAATGTTAGTTTCAAAATTCACATGTTGTATTCTCGGTGAAGTGACAATCGGCTCGGCAAATTATAACGACCAAACCGCCGGTTCGTCAACCCAGATGTGAACAAAAGAAACTGTGTTGGTTGGATTATATAGGGGATTATAGTGCCCAATTACATAGAGATTCAAAGAAACCATTATAAGGATCACTCTTTAAAGAACCAGTATAATGGAAAGTAAGGCTGTTTTTTTTTCGTGGCTCATGTAGTAATTCCAGACACTACTTTTTCAACAAAGGATCACCCTGTGATTGAAAACGAGAATGTGGACCCCGAGACCCTGGAGAGAAGTGATTCCCAATTCATTTGACTTGCGGAGATATTTCAATGCACGACCTATACTTACTGGTATAAGACTGAAGTTGTTAAAAATCGGATAATACCGTTGATGGAAGAAATCCTGCAACACCTGGGACGTACAAAACCTTGTAAAGACTGGGATAAACTACCAACTCAACTGGTTAGCTGGATTTCTTCCATCAACAGTATGTCTATACTCACTTCAAGTCTGATCCGTGTCGGCACATGAAAGGAATTTCGAATTTGTACCCTTGTTTGGCCATAGGGATGTGGCACGGCCATGGTTATCTTTCCTCCAACAATTATGGCTAGTCAACCTACCCCCCCCCCCTTACGTATCAACATCAAACATTTCAGGTACCGAACAAAATGGGGGAATCCTCACCTACAAACTGTATGTTCGTAAGGCTTATTAGGAAGGGCGACCCCGCCCTACCTGAAGAGCCAAAAATAAGGTGTTAACATGTGTTAACTATTGAAGCTAGTGATTAGTGTGGTATATATTTACCCATTTTTCATTAAAACATCCCATAAGAAATCAACTAAATGTAGCTAACTATATGTACTTAAAGTCCCATGGATCCTATGGGATTAACAACTGATGTTTCAACCATACAAACCCAACAAAATCCAGGATTTTGCTCCTTCCTCAGCTCAGTGCATATCAGCATCTTGGCTGAATTCTTCAGCGAAAAAAAACCCAACCCCTTTCCCTCCAAATGCCACAGTTAGTTCTCTGAAGAAATAAGATAAGGCCTTATTTTTGGATTTGTTTTTTTTGGGATGATTTTTTAGGGATTGTACCATGGTAAACCACCATTTTTCACCACCAATGTGGTGAATTTGTTGAAGCCTCCGAACAATGTCATGTTATGTTTTCAGGGGGTGAAATCCATCCACTTGTTTTGCCACCTTTTTTTGTTCAAAGACTCTGAGGTACAGAGCGTATCTTGTTTATCTTCTCCAGGCCGGGGGTGGGTTGGGTTGGCAACGTCATGGAGCTGGCTGAAGAGCTAGGTTCCCTAAGAATTTAGCCATTGGATCCTCCAAAAATGAGGGTTGAGTTTGACTCTCTATATAGGTATGGGCAGGTTGTTTGGGATCAGTGGCCACCAGTGTGAGAAATTGCATGATTCTTAGGGGCAATCCCTTCAGAAGCAAGGGTTTTACAACCCGCATCTAATGCTAAGTCCGAGTAAATGAAAAAACATCTTCAGCACAATTTGCTAGAAAACCAAGGATCTGCCAGAAGGCTGGCTATTTTGAGGATCTATATATACCACAGCCCTTGCAAAAAAAAAACAGGTTCAAACTCACATCTCGGAATTTTATAGGGTCCAATGGCTGATTTCCTTGGGCAGTGGCCAAAAAAACACCATGGATGTTTAAATCCTCGCGGTTTTGTATGCCTTACTGCTACCATTTTTGGGTGTCGGTTCGGATGGATTTTTGTTGGTTCAACGAGTCATCGTGACCAGTTCGCCCTGGTTGATTGCTGTATGTTGGGGATGAAATACTACCCAGTTAGAGGATTATTTCATAAGCCATTCCCAGGTGCTCCATATATGAAATACTGACGAAAACATTGACCTAATCAATTTCGGCCAGTTGTAGGTAAATATTCCGTACATGGAGCATTTGGGATTGTAAGGGTCCCTACAAGATGGGCCCCTACCACTTAGAAGTTGGGTTGTAACTCCTATAAGTAGGTGAACTAGCCTCAGTTACCCATTTCTAAGGCCATTTGTAGAGGTTTTGTATAAGTCAATTTATAACTAGTAGGGGCCCACCTTGTATGAACCAATCTGTATAATAAAATGTCACTGATGGGTTTCGAGACGTTCCGCTGCCAAAAAAATTGCCGGTTCAGGTTCTGGGAAGCGAAAGCTTTCAACTGCTTCTGGCAAAGAGTTTCTCGTCGGTTGAAAAAACCATGTCTAGGCTGTTATATTGGGCTAGCTAAGGAGCTAGGGGTGATTTATTTCCCTACTAATTGGGGAGCTAAAGAGCCGCACAATCCTCCAAATCACAGGGTAGATGAGGAAAGATCATTTTTTGGGGAACATTTTCTGAGAAAGAAATTAGAGAAGGCCATGAAGCATTGCTTCAAATGGTTTTGTTGCTATATTATTCCCATAGATCCCATGGGACCGCTATATTTACCTTACTAATTCACCCATTCAAATCAGCCATTCATGGATCGGTAAATATATCAATCGCATGGATCCTATGGGATTGGTACTTGTATCACGTGTTATCCACTGATTGCCCCTGGTACTTAGTTTGGGTGCAAATTCTGCAAATCTTACAGCCATTGAGTATGACAAAAAGCTGCCAGAAAGGACGGTTGAGATCGTGTTCGTGTACAGATTTTCTAGGTGGTGGTTTCAATCATGAGCCCTGGCTCAGGGGGCATCCCAGTTGTTGCGGGGCGGTCCTTAGCTAACTTCCTGAGTAGTGAGTTGCCATGGGATTTATACCTGACATGAATCAATTATCCATCGGGGATCGAATCAATGTGGTTTGTGAGTTGGTTTTGGCTGGTAATGACAACAAGCATCTGGTTCGTTTGATGAGTACTTCGAGCTTGGTGATTTTTCATGGGACTCTTTCCCCCGGGGCTTATGTCTGGACTTTTCTGGATGTAGTGGTTTGTGATGGAATCCACAAATTGGGTATTCAAAGTGATGATCGATCTTACTGCTATGGGCACAATCCTATGTCCCTCGACAGTCTCATGTGTGCAGTGGAACTCTGTTCGGGAGCAGGTTTTTTGTCAACGGGGTTGCAAGCAGCAGGATTTGACGTCATTGCTGGGGTTGAGCAGAATGGGCGTTTCCGGATGCTGTACGATCAGCAAAATTTGGGTGAGTTTATTCACAGTGACATTGGTGAGACAATGGTTGCAAAACAAATTTTGGTCATGAACGGACAGAACGCAGTTGTTGCTTCTGGAGTGGCCTGCCAACCATACTCAAGAGCAGGGGATTGTAAGGGAGGCCAAGACGTAAGGGCCACCACACTACCCAAATCTCTTGCTGTTGCATGGATGATCCAATCCCCAGTTGTTATTTTGGAGTGTACTCCCAGAGCTTTGACTGATCCTTTTGTTCAATCTACCTTGGATCATTTTTGCAGCGTTGGGGGATATACCAAATCTCAGGGAATTTTGCATCTCGAGCATTCATGGGCCTCACACCGTGCTAGATGGTGGTGTATCCTTAGCGCAAAGCCTTTGGGGGAAATCAAGTTTTCATCGATGCCCGTAATGCCTGGCTTCCAAAGGGTTGATGCCATCATGCCTTATATCAAAAGTTGGCCCCAAGAAGATATTGATGAGCTTACTTTGACTTGGGATGAACATCGACAGTTTCAGCAATACTCTCATGGGGTGACAGCATTAGCTCTTGATACCACCAAGCAAATGGCCACAGCATTGCACTCTTGGGGTAACCAATGTCAGGATTGCTCATGTGGTTGCAGGGGTAGCCTTAGTGAAAGCAGATTGCAATCCCGAGGATTGTTTGGTGTTCTCATTCCTGGAAAAGAAACATTAGTGATCGGTGAATGTTCATGCCCGGTTAGCCGACACCTTCACCCTTCTGAAGTTGCTCTATTGTGTGGTGCTTTTCCTAACCTCTGTTGGGGAAAGAATTGTCGATTGGGGTTGGCAGCTACTGGCCAGATGGCAAGTCCTTTGCAGTCGTGTTGGATAGGATCACATGTCATGAAGCATCTTGCAGTTTTGTTTCAACAAACATGTCAAGAACCTGCAGAGTCTTTTCGCTCCCTCGTATCAAGCCTGTTGAAGGTCAGGGATGAAATGTGGCCATCTCTTCGTACGCAATTAGTGCCTACCAGATGTATTCCAACCCAAACAGGTGAGTTGAGCATCCGAGTGTGTGTGTCAGACACCGAAATTTTAGTTGCGTGCAAGCCTGGCTCGACGGTCTTTCATTTGGTTTCGGCAGAAGTTCAAATGCATGGGGGGCATGTTGATGACTTTGTTGTCCTTAATGTCAGTGGTGAAACTGTTGCTTTTGATTGTTCGCTTCTCAACGGCATGCAATTGAAGCTTCTCCCCAAAGCGGCACATGATCAGTTGCAGGGTGCTATCATTGAATTACCAGGTTTTGATGATGAAGAATTGGCCTGCTTACGGACGGGTAAGGGTATGGATTTCCCGATGGACTTTAAGGGGCCCTTGCCAGTTCATCAGGCAAAAATCAACCCGGTTGAAAATGAAGTTCATAAGGTTGTTGATGCCTTTCCCCGGGAAACTGGAGGTGACGTTGTTTCAGTGCCACCAGATGGAGTTTTTTCCGATTTGGATGACCCTCTCTGTAAGGTGGGAAAAAATGGATTTCTGTGTATGCCTTGTCCAAGGATCCTCGATGTTGAAGCATTGGCCGATTTCAGAAATCAATCTATGAGTAAGTATTCCAGGATTCAAACCCTTGCAAACCAAGATTTGATGTGGGCTGATGATGAATTGCTTTATCAACTGCATGATATTGCTTCCCACGCCACTTGTGAACAACATGTCCAGGTGTGGGATCCACTCCTCACTACCAGTGTTTGTAAATATGGTATTGATTCCTGGGCAGCTTCAGTAGGGTCATCCTTTTCTGGTGTGAGTACTATCATCACAGTCATCGCTGTCTGTCACCATTGGATTCCTGTCGTCTGGAGAAAAGAAGAGCATTCCTTGTTGGCATATGTCGCCAATGCATCTGCCCATCATGTAGAAGTCCTCACTAGGGTGCATCGTGCCTTGTGTTTTGCTTGGAATGTCCCAGTCACTGACATCCACAACCGAACTATTTTGACTGATATGTCACCTGAGCAGGGTTGTGGGTTGATTGCCATTGAGTTCATCGACCACCTCCTTCGAGGTAAAGACCTTGTTTTTGAGAAGGAATCTTTATTGACCAAGCATTCGTTGTATAGGCAAGGATTCATTGATGGATTGTCCGAATGCGTCCCACCAAAGTGACCCAAAAAATGTTTTGTTGGCCATCCTCAAACAGCATGGAATTGATGATGTGGATCTCCATAGTCGATATGAAATGCTTTGCAGCAAATTGGGTAGAGACAAAGTCAATGCTACAGCAGCCAGCTCGAACCCTTGGAAAGAGCTGAAAGGACTTGCCAACCAAAGTCTTCCTCCGATCCAAATCATTTTGCCGTCAGAGTTGCAGAAAGCAATCGATCAACGTGCCAAGTCGTCAGCTCCCCTTGGTCGAAAAAAGAAGGCTGAGAAGGGGAAAGGAAAAGGGAAAAGCAAAGGGAATGAGGCCCAGTCGGTTGACCCCAACCTGTTGCGTCTTGAAGAAGGTATTTTTGTAGCCAATGAAGATCGCCTCACTCAACTTCCGAAGAGTTCCATTGGCCCCACAGCACAAGGGATTATTTTGGCATCCTATTTTGAAGCCCTTCCATACCTGCAGACTGGAAAGCCTATCTCGTCCTTGGGATTGGGTTTGATCGTTGTAGACATGCCAAAGGATTGTAAGCCATTGCCAGTGGCTCCTACCATGGTAACATTCCCCGTGATTTGTGCCGCCAATTCAGAGCCTCTGCTGTTAGAAGGAGCCTTATTTCAGTTGGGGGTCACTGAAGTAACCAAGGCTTTTCGCAAATCGGTTGTTGAGCTTCAGAGCATTGATACATGTGTTGTGAAATGTGTCATCTTTCGTGATCAGATCACTGGAAGTTGGAGTGAAGTCACAGCGCATCCCATGAAGTATCTACTTCAATGCCTTCCGTTGTTGGTTACCTGCCAAAAGGGTTGTTGTGATGAGAAGTGTGGTGGGTGGCACTCCACCCCAGCTGCCAATCTTCGTGACCCATTGCTGGAGGTGTGGAATCGTCAGTGGTTGAGCATGTCGTATGCATTCGCAAACCCCAATGATGCTGAAATGTTTGCCGTGTCAATCAGGCTTCCAAAGCAACTTGAAGAACCCATCCAGGCCTTTTCCGGGTCTCATGGAGTTTACGTGGAGCCAAAGTCCATCGACGGACGTACTGTGTCGCCCGACTTTCACATTGTATGGGTTCCAAAAGCCTCCTTAGCCCAAGCAGTCATTTACAAACAAACTGTTCCGGGGGTGTTGGGGTTGGCCCGCATAGGGGCCAAGTTGGGCCTTAGATGCTGGAAGTCTACATCAGAAGGTGTGCACATGGCAGTAAAGCCGGATATCCAATTCCTCCCGAGTGGAGCCAAGCAAACATACATGGTGGGGCCGATCCCTTGCGGTACGTTGAAGCAGTCTCTCAATGATGCTTTGCAGCAGATGGGTTGGGAAGCAAAAGTGTTACAGGCTGTTCCTGCAGGTCGTGACTTCCGGGGAGTTCTGTGGCGGGTTCATGCATTATCACCTCCTCCCCAAAATATCCTGCATTTGTCGTCAGGGGAGGCTGTTATCACTCGTGTTGATAATCCCCAAGTTGCTGGTACTCAGGGAGGAAATGCTGTGCTGGGTTCCAATGCATCGGTGAAGTTTGTTCGCAAGAGTGTTGACCATGCAGATGCAAAGGTTGATAGAATTTTTCTTGAAGATCCTTGGGCATCATATAAGGCCCCTAATGCACCACCGATGCATGTGCCAGATGCTCTCGCCTCGTTGGAGCAGAAAGTCGTTTCCAGTGTCATGGCCAAACTTCCCCGAGAGTCAATGGAAATCGACGACGAACGTGGATCCAGTCGGGTAGACGTTCTTGAAGCCAAAGTCCAGGAGCTTCATGAGCAACACAATCGTATGCAGGCCGTCATCCAAGACCAAGGGCACACCCAGCAAGCGCAAATGGTTCAGATGCAGTCGCAGTTCCAAGCACAACATCAAAGGCTTGAAAAGGTGGTAGGTGAGCAATCTACCAAGTTGACATCCTTGACGACCCAGTTTTCACAACAGCTTGAGAAACAACAAACACACATCGATGGCATGTTCCAGTGCCAAATGCAGCGGATTGAAGATTTGCTCTCGAAAAAGGCCCGCCATGAATGATGGGGCCCAGTCGATGCCAATGCCAGCTTTGATATCGATTGGGTGCATGATAGCTGGTACTTTTTGCCGTTGTGGTTTTGCCTGTTGCTGGGTCGTTTGTTTGTTGTCGTTGTGCAGTCTTTTCAATCGACGGTGAAACATAACCAGTCACCTGAGCCAAAGCAGTTTTGTTCTCGCAATATCCAGGTGGGGAAAAAACTTGGAAGTTGCATTCGTTCCGAGGGTTATCAACATCGTCTCCTCCGATTTCCTAGTTGGGTGTGTGCGATGTGTTTTTTGCAGTGTATCAGATTCGGAGAAGCTAGTCATCCAGGGCCTCCCACAAGAGTTGAATGGACCGTTGGCACTTTTAATCCCAACGGCCTTGCCCATAGAGCTGATGTGGTTTCCTCGATTCAAGGGGATTTTTGGGGCGTGACTGAGACACACCTTAGTCGCATTGGGTATCAGAAATTCGTTCGAGGACTTCGTTGCAATAAGTCTTGTTTTATCCATGTTGTGCCTGGCAAACATTGCCCTTTCAGGGCGAGATCTACCGAAGCAGGGGACTTCACAGGGGTTGCTGCATTGTCCAAATGGCCTTGTCGTGCCCTTCCGCATTCTATCCCGACTGCAATTTATGACACTTCACGGGTTCAAGTGGTTGGTACTTGCATCCATGGTTTGTGGATAACGGCTGGTATTCTTTATGGCACTCCTAAGAGTACAACACACCTTCATCCAAAATTCCATACTGAACAGCACCTTGAAGCATTGATTGATCGTGTAGCTTGCCAAACGACTGGTCCTAGAGTAGTAATGGGAGACTTCAACTGGGAAAGGTCCGAACTCCACCAACTTCACAGGTTGGAAGATCTTGGTTTCGTAGAAATCCAGGACATAGCCCACAATTGGTGGGGAACTCCCGTTTCTCCAACGGGCACAGGTACTCGTCGGATTGACTTTGTCTATATTTCCAAAGAGTTGATTGGGTCTTTTCAAGGGAGTGCAAGTTGATCATGAACAGTGGCAAGACCATGCCTCGGTTGCTGCCTGTTTTCATTCTATCCCCACTGACTTTGACCGATTTCATTGGGCCACTCCTCAAGATACAACATGGCCAACAACCCAGTGGCAATTCCATTATCATCAGCCATCCGACGTGTCCCCTACTTGGAAGTTTGCAGATTTTTGGAATCAAGTCGAAAACTCTGCCTCTCAGGAGTTTATTCGTAGTGGTAAGCCTCCTTTGCCAAAAACAGCAACTGGTCGGGGTCAAACGCTTGAAACTTCTAAGATCACTTTTCGTGCTGCACCCATTCGTAAAGGCAGAACCGGGGAGCTGCAGCCTGCATTCTTTGGTTCTTCAGTCAAGTATGCCCAGGCTTTCAAGCAAGCTCGTCGATTGCAATCCCTTGTACGTGCATTGAAGAGTGATAGTCTTAGGCAACAGCACCATGTTCCTGATTTGTGGTATCGCATTCGCCATGCTCCTGGGTTCAATGGTGGCTTTTGTAGGTGGTGTGTAAATGAAGGCATTGACCACATGAAAGTTGCTTTTGTTCCTACTCTCTTCGTCCCTTCCCGGGAGATGGCCGAAGTTTTGTTCGGGGCTGTGCAATCATATGTCCGTGCCTTTGAAAAACAGCTCATCAAGGAAAGAGTCAGGGATGCCAAAGTTCGTAGAAAAAATGATCTCAATTATGTTTTCAAAGACTGCCAGAAAGATGCACCTAGCAAAGTCGAGCTGCTTGTTGATACTAGGCAATGGGAAATTGTTGACATAGATCATGACGATTCTGCCATTATCGTTGAGCCCGAGCTAAACCTCATGCCTCAGGTGCCGCTGTGTTTTGATGGTCAAACCCTTGACCCCATTCACGCAGATACTGATAGTATTTGGTTGCCTGATGTCACTAATTTCCACATTGGTGATAGCATTCGTCAAACTCGTGTCATTAGTGATTTGCCTTCTATCTTTGATGCCTTCAAAAGTGAGTGGGAGCCACGCTGGAAGCGTTTCCAGGAAGTTTTGCCGAGTCAATGGGACCAAATTTCTTCTTTTGCCCAGCAAGTGCTACCTCAATCTCAATGGCATTTCAGGTCATGGAACGTTCACGACTTTCTGTTGGCAGCGAAGGGGAAAAAACGTAGAGCTGCGGTGGGTCCTGATGGAATCTCGAGAAGTGATATCCTTAATTTGCCGCCGACGGTGCACCAAGGCATTGTTGATATGTACCAAGAAATCGAATCATCATCCCAGTGGCCTGTCCAGATGACAGTCGGCATGGTATCGTCACTTGAGAAGAAAGCTGGAGCAATGCTCACCTCTGAGTATAGGCCAATAGTTGTATACTCAATTTTGTATAGGCTGTGGTCATCGTGCCGTGCAAGAGACTTCCTTAAAACCTTTGCGTTGCTGGCTCCGGACGGAGTTCGTGGTGGAATCCCTTCACGACAAGCGAAAAGCATATGGTACGAAGCAGCGGTTTTGTTGGAGCAAGCTCAGATTGATTCTTCGCCTTACATAGGCATAGTGGCAGATCTGAGCAAGGCCTTTAACATGATACCACGTGAGCCGGTATGGCTTGCTCTTAATGCCATGGGAGTGCCGCATTGGTTTATCAGAACTTGGGCTTCATTTGTTAATTGCCAGACACGTCGTTTCAAAATCAGATCGTCGGTGGGACCCGCCTTGACCAGTGACGTAGGCTATCCAGAGGGCTGCGCTTTGAGCGTATGCGCCATGTCGGTCATCGATCTGCTACTCGATTTGTGGCTTCGTCCGGTGCATCCCACCATCCAAGTCTACTCTTACGTAGACGATTGGCAGATATTACATCGTGCTTTGGGTCATCATGAGGACATTCTGCAATCACTATGGCATTTCGTTGAGGCGCTTTTGATGAAGGTTGACAAAAACAAATCTTTCGTGTGGGCAGTTGATGCCCGAGATCGTAAGGCCCTTCGTCAGACCTCTCCTTTACAAGTAGCATTGTGTGCCAAAGAGTTGGGAGCTCACCTCAATTTTTGCAAACGTTCCGGGAATCGCAGTCTCCTTGACAGAATTTCCGGCATGGGGCACACCTGGACTTTGTTGAGAGCTTCGTTGAGCCCTTATCATCATAAACTCACTGCCCTTCGTATGTTAGCATGGCCACGTTCTTTGTATGGGATTTCCATCGTCAATGTGGGACCTTTGAACTTTGGAGCTTTGAGAACTGGTGCTTTGCGTGGATTAAAGCAAGATCGTGTTGGCTCTAACCCTTGTCTGCACTTGCCATTGCATGGATTTACGCTCGATCCGGAGGGTTTTGCCATTCTTCAGACGTTGAAAGACGCTCGTGAGCATTCGAACAGTGATGCCTTTCGTAGCTTGCTTAGCCTTTACTGTAGTGAATCTTCATGCTTCCCTAACAATGGTCCAGTAGGTATCTTGGTGAGTCGTGTGGCTAGACTTGGGTGGCAGTTGCAGCACGATGGTACTTTTTGTGATTTGTTGGGGCGATTCGACATCTTCAATACTCACATTGATGATCTCAAGCATCGTATCTGCCTTTCGTGGGGATGGATTTTAACTGCCGAACTTAGTCATCGCAAAGACTTTTGTGGTTTGCAGCAGGCTGATTTGGCCACTACTCATGCCATCCTCCGTGAATTTTCTTCAGCTGATCAGGTGTATCTCCGATGTAGTTTAGATGGTACGATGATCACACAGAAAGATAGGCAGCATTTCCAAGAAGGTAACATGGGTTCATGTGTTTTTTGTGGTGCCCCAGACAGCCCTGGCCACAGGGTATGGCATTGTCCTGAGTTTGTGTCCCAACGTAATGCCTTTCCGAGCAAGTTTGTAAAGTGTTTACCGGAATTGCCACCTTGTACCCTTGAGCATGCATGGGCTTTCCGTCCGGAATCCTTTAACAATGTTGCTAGAGCTTTGAATCAACTTGAAGATTTGCCTCCTGAAAAGTATCGCCTACCGGCCTGTGGTTCGTTAGCCTTGGATCTGTTTTGTGATGGCACGTGTCGCTACCCAGAATCTAAACCTCTTCGACTTGCTGCATGGGCCGTGACTATGGCTCTTCCGGGGGGAAATGCTTTTGACAATGAACTCTTGGCAGCTGGCTTGTTGCCAGGCTCGCATCAATCGGCTTTTCGTGCTGAGTTGTTAGGTTTCCGACATGCGCTTGCAATTGCAGCCCAGACCCATGCCATATCTATTCGAGTGTGGTGTGATTGTCAGTCAGTCGTTAACATTTCGCGTCGATTGCAATTTAAACAGCTTCGCCTGAAACCAAATAGCTCCCATGCTGACATTTGGCAAGAAATCATTCGTTTGCTGGATGTACTTCAAGATAGGTTGGTCATTTGTCAAGTGTATGCACATAATCAAATCGCCTCTGGCCTCTCTGAAATAGAAGTGTGGGCGTATTGGCATAATTCTCTTACAGACATTGCTGCAGCAAAAACAAACGCTACAAGGTCCGAAGTTTTTTGGGATTGTTGGTGTGAGGCTGCTGCAGATTACAAATGGTATTCAGAGTTGTTTCTTGAGGTTGCAAAACTTCATGTGTCGATCGGTAAACAGGCTGATTCGCTTATCAAAACCACTAAGCCCATTCAACGGAAAGTTGACTTACCGGAAGAGGCCAAAGTGGTGATGCAACCGAGACAGTATGAGATTACAACAACATTGATTCGCAAACATGGGTTCAACATTGTGCAGGTGCTGCGAGATTGGTGGGTTAACACTGGGGCGGTTTTCTTGAATCACGCTGGTCCGTTACATTGGATTTCTTTCACGCAGTTGTTTATAGATTTTCAATTGGCGACGGGTCATGTCGGGCCGACGTATCGTGACTTGCAGTGGTTTGAAGACGACTCGGTATTCCCTCTTGATTCTATGCCTGATTGGGGCAAGCATGCCAGGTGGTTTCAGTTACTGCTCAAGGGTTTCTGGCTGGAAAATGGCGTCACATTGGAATTCAAGAGTGGTCCACCTTTTTCGAGTAGCATTCAATGTTGGATGGTCAATGTCAGGCTCCCTTGGAGCTCCGTTAGATTAGATTTCATTGACAAGGCTTTGTTGGATCGACGTGGTGTTCTCCGAAGGGGAAAGGATATCCGCTTGATCTCACATTTTGCCTTGGATTCCCAAATGGCAGTGCCTCTTACAAGTGGAGGTTAAGGGCATCTGCAGCTCAAGTGCGGGGCCCGACTGCTGGCCACGTACGCTTTGATAAAAGTGTTGGATAAAAGTGTTGGTTTCAATCATGTTTTATTTTGCCACTACCTGGCAAGATATTTGACAAATATTTTTTAACCAGGTTGAAACCACCACCCAAGTTTTAATTGGAGCTTTTACCCAAGTGCTCGTAACAGCTGTGATCCTTGCCTTTCTTCCGAAACCACACACAAACCCACATTGGATCTCTCTCAGCGTTTGGGTAAGTCTTTTTTAGATGTCTTCCACAAGGGAAGCAGCGTTTTTATAGTACCTGAAGGCCAGGTACATATCCAAATACTCGCTAAAGGCTTTGCGAAAGGTATGAAAGTGAAGATTAATTCTGAATGATTAGATCAAAATCTCACTGACACTTGTCCAACACATCACTCTTGCTTCATTCATTTCATAATCCA
Source organism: Breviolum minutum Mf 1.05b.01 (assembly GCA_000507305.1). NCBI lineage: Eukaryota > Dinophyceae > Suessiales > Symbiodiniaceae > Breviolum > Breviolum minutum. The sequence goes on along the minus strand of DF239314.1, from coordinate 11,686 downwards.
AATGTTGCATTTGCTCGTTCCACAGCAGAATTGCCAAAAAACAAATCCCCTGGAAGTCAAGCCGACTATTAAAATAATATTAAGCATAATTCTAGATGATTAGAATTCCCAAACCTTGAAAAAATAGTCGACTGGGTGAAGTTCCCTATTTTTCTTTAATGGTCGACGGGGGGACTTCCAGGGAATCTCCAAGGTTTACAATCCTACTACTACGTGGAAAATTTGCTTTTGCTGTTGTCAGTGGGTAGTTGCTTGCCCTTCCTTCGAGTGGCTACTTGGACGAAACATATCTCGTGGCAAGTGATGATGATGATGATGATGATGATGATGATGTTGATGTTGTTGATGATGATGATGGTGAAACCCTTGGAACATGTTGAAGCTCGTATTTCCCTGTCAAAATGAAAGAATGTTGACCCAGGACTTCCAGGAGATAGTGAGAAAATCACCCTGAATGGGCGTTTTGCTGAAGCTTCCAAGTGTACTGGAAATACCTTTGGACCCCAACAACCCATGAAAAATGCAGGGTTTTTTCAGCCCTAAAGATATGGTTATTATAAGCCCTAAATATGAAGGTATAACTGGTAGGGGCCCACCTTGTAGTATAAGAGTCCCCAACCTAAAACCTCGATTTCTGATCCATTGCATCCTGGGTAGGATCCAAGGCATGGAAATCTTTCCAAGGTGCCAATGTACACTCACCTTTCACACCCCAAAATTGCCCTAAACAGGGACCATTTCAAAAGGAATTATCATTTTCCAAGTATTTTGCAGCGGACGTGTTTGTCTAGGTGGTGGCAACTCAAATAATTCTTTTAATTTTCACCCTGAACCTTGGGGAAGAGTCCACCCCATTTTGAGGAAATATTTTTCAAAGGTTGGTTGAAACCACCAACCAGCTTCATTGTTGAGGTCAAAAGGTATTTCTACCTGAAAAAAAAGGCTCGAAACTAGTAGGAAAAATGCAAACCTAGGTGGTGGTTTCAAATATTTTTTATTTTCCCCCCTACTTGGAGAAATGATCCAAAATGACTAATATTTTTCAGATGGGTTGAAACCATCAACTAGAAACTTTCAGGAGGATACACTTCCTACCAACTAACAAAGCCATAAAGAAAATAGGCCGAAAGCCCAAAGCCGGAAAGGCGGCTTGTCTCCTTGTCGAATCTAGAGTTTCATGTGGGAGTTGTTAGTTTTGGGGAGTTGTATGTGTGTATGTTTTCCTTCATTTGGGTTGCTTTGTATGATGCATGTATATAGCCCAACAACCAGTTTGTTGGAGTTTGAACCTTAATGGGGATATGAAATTTATTTTTGCATATATTATGGTTACTTTATATCATTGATACATATCGTTGATATGCATGTATATACATACATATTATATATGCATATGTTAGGGTGATGATTTCATTTCTGCTGCGTTTTCTGAAGCTCTGTGAGCTGTAAATCAGGTCTACAATCTCTGGAGATTTATTCCATGTCCGCCCATGGCACCTTGGTTTCTACATAATGACCCTACACATCCAAACACCTGCTGAAAAGGTATCTGGACCCCCAAAATACACCTAAAATGTAATTAAGACACCTTCTCAGGAGATATTTGGATGTCTAGGGCTCTTCCATCTTTTGTAAAAGAAAACACGACTCAACACAACAGCACCTAAAACCGTTTGAGAAAAGTCATTTTTTTATCATGTTTACATACTTCATAAAGGACTAAATTCAGAATAAAACAACTGTTAAAACTCTAGCTGGTCCGAACGGAAGGAGCTGAGGGTATCTAAAACCCCCATCAAAAACAGGTTGCCATTTGGAGCTAACCTCCCCAAACTTTCAAATCACATCGTAGATACATACTTTTGAAGGGAATCCTTATATCACCAAACATGTTCAGGTATCTGAAATAGAGGTATTCAACTATGTAAGCTTTATGTAAGGATTATTCCGTGGCAACGCCCACCTTTTTTAATTTAAACCCTTCCACCCTTAACCCCCAGGTTTTTTGTTGATTACTTTTTTTTCCAACCGATTCCTTTCTTTCAATATTTGTTGTTTGGTTGTTGTTTTTGTCTTTTGTTTGTTTAAGGGGATTGTTTACTTTCTACCATGGTAAATCACCATGGACCATACAACCATCATTGGGGAGATGTTTTTATTTTCATTTGTTAATAGCACCTCAAGCATATCTAAGTTCTTTATTTGTTTGATTCTTTCAAAACTATGGAACGTTTTTTTCATGACATTCAATCACCCTCAATTGCCTCACTTTTTTCCTTTACAAAAATCTTCAAAAACACAACACGCTTCAGAGCTTCAGGTTCCAAGAACTAAAATGGCCCGGAAACACCCCAACAAAGTGTGGCCCTAAGTAGGGGCCCATGTCAAAATAAGTCCAGTTATCCATTTATTTATTGAGCCATTTTACAGGGGTCCCAAGTCACTCCATTTATAGCGATCATACTTGGAGGATCATCCCAGTTAGCAAGTGGTTAGTGACCATGGTTGATAAGATTTGATAAGTCCTCTAAGTAGGGTCGTTCCCCTTTCCAAATTGCCTTTCGTGATCCCTAACCACTGCAGCGTCCGTCCTGGGAGCCCATCCTCCAAGTAGTGGCCCATCTTTTTTTCGCAACGAGGCTTCGCTCATTTCCAACGTGGCCTTGATTTTGACCTTGATCTTCCTTTTCGTCTTAGGCTCGAAGAAAAACTCGACCTTGATCCCGTCGTCTTTTGCGTTGCTTTTTGTTGCCAAAAGGAAAACAAAGAGGGTTTCAGGGAGGGGACCTCGGTTGACCCGTTCTTTGACGTGAGTTTATTTGGTGGATCTGATTTGATACTGTTTTTTTTTTCCGGGATTGTCACACTGAATCCCTGGTATCCAAGCCAGGATTCCATGGGATGGGCGACCTATAGATATATTTTTTTCCTCTCAAATCGTGGCTCTTTTGAAGAGGTTTGGGCCATTGGTGCTTGGATTCGTTTAAGGTGTTTTCTTTTACTTTGGACCATGGTAAATCACCATCAAACCACCATTTGGGATAATATTTTTGGTTCACTTTATCCAAGCATCTTACGAGCAAATCCGAGGGTGCTGACATTTGGACGTTTTGGTGTGTAAAACGGTGTCGTGTGCCGTGCTGTGCCCCTGCAAATTGTAAATGGTACCCGATTGATGAAACCCAAACGCGAGAAGCTCCACCAAAAAAGCCCAGCAAGGTCAATGCTGACAGTTTTACTTAGATGGTTAAACGATTTTTACACACTTAGATTTTGGGGGATGAATATTTGAACTAGGAAATTCATCCAGTTTGAATTTTTATGAGTAAAGCTTTTCAGAATATCTTTTGGGGGAACATGGGAGAGCAGGGTAGGTTGTTTTTTTGGACATCTCCAAAGTCAGCGCGTCCAGCGTCCAGATTGCCAGGCATCGGTCGATTTCAAGATAGCTTATTCCAGGCGCGTGGGTGGACGAAGATGTTCGTGCAAGTCCACAAAGTGGGCCGCTATCAGCTACAAGTAAGGTTATAACTTCACTTATAGGGGTTAGTTATGACACTATTCTCTTGATGGTCTTTGACTTACCGGGGTATACGCTATACGTTATTTACCAATTTGACTAATGGTCATTTTTGCTCCCAAGGAAGTATCCGTTGATATAGCTTCTGGGCAAACTACAACGACCAAACCATCATAATTTAGTATTCCAACAGCCATGTCAAAAAAGCACTACTAGTGAATCAAGAAAATAAAATGCACTCGTTTGCCAGTAGATTCAATAAAAAGTATCCGGCCGTTTTTTTTTCATTTCGTGGCTCAAATGGTGAAAAAACTCCCTCTGCAGGTCTACACTTATAGCATGATGATTTGGCCTTGGTTAGTTCTCACTTCCGTAGTATCTCGGCTCTTCATCGAACGACAGGTGCGGGGTGGGGTGGGAGATTGTGGGTCATGTGGGGGGTTGATGGGATGTGTGTGTTTTTTCCCAAGTGCTCCATGTAGGGAGTATTTACCTACATTTCCCCTTGAATGTGGCCAATTTTCATCTAATTATTGTAGGTAGATCATCCATAAACAACTCATGGCACATCTGGGTTTTCAAGAGGGAAAGCATAAGAAACTGCGACATGAATCTATGAGATGTATGAAGATGGACATGAAATAGTCAACAAAAACATATCTACCCTGGAAGTCAAGGACTATGAAAATAATAGTCCCCAATTTTGGATGATAAAAATTCCCTTAACAACAGTCTTTAGTCTTTGGTGAACACCTTTGTTGTTTAATGGTCTATGAACTTCCAGGGATGTTATCACCCAAATTTTGAATTTACTTGGAGTAACAAAACACACTTGTTTCAATTGGACCCAAGAAATATTGTTGTTCTTGGACCTTCACAGCGGATGCTTCTGTTTGTTTTTTGGGGGATGAAAGTTTGAAAGGCTGAATGTAGAGCAACTATAGGAAGCTCAGTAAAATACCCTAGACATCGAAAATCCTACATGAAAAGCCGTGAAATGTTGGGTTGAAACACCTACTTGAAGGATGGGCTCCCAGGACGGGTCCACGTTTCAGTGGTGATCGGATCACCTTCCATCCATGAATTCATGGAGTGAAACCCGATCCTGAAAGGGGACTAGAACTAATCATGGGCCAAAAAAACCACTGAAACGTCCGTGAAACTGGGATGATCCATCCTCCAAGTATGGTATATTATGGTATATGTGTCTTTTGATCCGCCAAAAACACAAAACTTAAGTGCGAAAATAGAGGTTCAGAACCACTGACACCTTCGAATTAGGTCGGTTCCTTCCTGCTGGCTGATTCTTAGGGGTGAACATTTGAAACTCCAAATACCTGGTGCGTCATGTTGGTTCAAACACCTCACCAAGTGGATGTCTAGGGAGGATTCTTGGCCCCGGAAAACCAGGTATAAGTAGGGGCCCATGTCACTCCACTTACAGGGGTGAAATAACCACAGTTTTCCATTTATAAGGACATTGATAGGTGTCCCACGATTCCATGTACAACTATAGTTGTAGGGCATGGTGCAATGATTTTTGTTACTCGTCAATTGAACAAAAACACGGCCTCCACACAACGGTCACCAAGAATTTCAGGTATGTCGTACCCAAAATGGAGGTACTGAACCTCATGTTTGTGCTATTTTGCGCATCAGTTTTCCCTTGCCAATAAGCCTAACTAATGAAGCTCATATAGCCCACAGGATCCATGTATGGTATATTTACCTACATTTACCCCTAAAAACAACCATTCATGCATGTAGGTAGATATACCGTTCATCCCATGGATCCTATGGGATTGGCATTTCCATGGTGAATAAAGGAACAGGAATCCCGGTTATGTTGATGGCCTCAAGACACAAAATGATGAGCATACTTGAAGCTTTACAAATACAGCTTATATAGGTGAGTACATGTACACTCTGGGATCAACTAACATAGCAGGCTGGAAAAATGAACCCGGATTGATTGAGCCGATGTCTTTCCTATTGAAAAATGGGGAAAATATCAGCAAGCTCAGCTATGTTAGTGTTTACCAGAGGATACCTCCAATTTGAGATGTTTTTTATTTTGAAATGTTTGGTTTCCGGTGGCCAGGCGGGTCGCAATCCTTTCAGTCCAGTGAAGGATCTTCCTATCCTGGGCTTCTTCGGTGCTGTCGCGGCAGCACCTTTGACGCAGGGATTTTCGGTGGTGAAACAACTCCATGGTTTGAAGTCGTCTTAAACATAACCGTTGTCTTGACAAGGCATTTTCGGGCCCCATGAAAATATAGGGGTCCAATGAAGCCATGTTTGAAGTTGGAAGGGTTGAACATTATGTTGTGTATAAAGAAATAGGATGTATATGGAAGTCAAGTCTAGACCATAAAAACAGATGAAGCCCCTTAAGACTTTGTCGTTGAAGAAATCAACCAGTATACTGAAACTCCCAAAAACCATTCACAAAATAGTTCACAAAAGGACTTCCAAGGCATGGTTTTAACCGAAGATGTGAAACGCTGGTGTTGACATCCAAGATGTTTTTTTGCATTTTAGCTAAACATATAGCGAAAACATACGTAAATAAATCTTCAGATATCTTCGCAACTTTTTGTTCCCTGACAAATTTTGACGAAAATGTTCACCCGTTTTGATGAGCCGAATTTTCAATTGGCTGGGAGCAACAAAATCAGTGAATAGTGTGGATAGTCCGGGTTTTAGATCAAAAACTCTAACAAATTGGTGTTTTATCAGTTTCGGGCTTGATCTTTTTCGATCTCGATCGCAAAAAGAGCTATAAAAAAGTTGGTTCACTAGGTGGTTGTTTCAAGAATTTTTTAATCCTTCCCACTACCTGGGGAGATGATCCAGTTTGACGAGCATATTTTTCAGATGGGGTGAAACCAACAACTATAGTTCATCAAGGATCCTCACTTTTGAACGATTATTTGGATTTATTTGGAGTAAAACCCACCATTTGGATATACAAAGACCACTTGCATATAATATGGGTGTTTCCAAAAATAGGGGTACCCCAAAATGGATGGTTTATAATAAATGGAAAACCCTATTAAATTGGATGATTTGGGGGTACCACCATTTTCGGAAACATCCATATCTTCCCTTTGAGGTTTACATTTTTGTCGCATGCCACCTATCGAAGATCTGGTTGAATGATGCGATCAGATGGTGGTTTTCCAATCGTTAAATCCCTTAAGAACTGGGTCACCTTCGCGAAAAATTGCCAGGTGCTTCATTTTTCCAAATTCGCTGCAAGTTGTTTTTTTTGTTTTTGAGATTTCAGGTTGATGAATTTGGATCTTAACCTACATTTTGTCCCATTGATTTGAATATATATGATCACATTGGTTTGAAGCAATTTGTTTGATTTTTTCCCAGATTTTTGGGACTGTTCTTTGGGACTCCCTAGATGTCCAGGCGAATACCTTCAGGGAGGCTTTTAAGGGTTACAAACACCGATCCTCACGTCCGGTTTGACTGGAGGATGGCGACTGGATGTCTAGGTTACATACCTACATTTCCTTGAATCACTATCGAAGTAGAATATGTTTGCTGAAAACTTGTTACCTATCATCATCAATCAAACAAGCAAATCTAATACCTGATGACCTGATGTACATACTATAAACATTGTACGCCACATGCCCTGTAGGTGTTTTGATTTCTTTTGTGTACCACCTGTATCCAGAACCATTTGAAATTCCCGGGACTTTGGAGAATTTTGGATAGCCGCTGTTTGTCTGTACGATTTCTCGTCATCCTAAGTCAGGTTTGGGTCGTTGATTAAGGTATTGGCGTTTCTGGCGCTGAAACAGCTCACCATTTGCGACTGCCTTGTGCTCACTGTTGCTGGGTTTAATAAAAAGTTATATTGGGTTATAACTCCTATAGGTAGGGTTTTAACCCCAGTTACTACATCTATAGGGTTTATCACTCAATTTATAACTAGTAGGGGCCCACCTTGTACGCATATTCCAACTTCAGGGTTACGCTGCGCTTCCTAAAACTAACAGCTTGTCCCTGAAAATAGGCCTTCCCTCAGAAGGAAAGTATAGTTTCCCAACCACCAATTTTCAGGGGAGAAAATTTCAGGGAGGGTATCTGACAAAATTGCTGTACAACTGGCAGAATCAGGGAAGGTGAAGGTTGTTTTTTCCACCCTTAGAAATTGAAATATATTGAGAAAACATTTCCATGATCAACCCGTGCCACCCCAATGTTTGGTCATTCTTTGAACAACCCGTGCCTACACATGCCAAATTGGAGGAGCTTGGCTTAACCCATGGGAGTTTGGAAGGTGTTCCATGTTTTATCCATTTCTCGATGTAAAAATGGAACGTTCACCCTCGAAGGGTTTGCTCTATGATCATGTCCCTTCTTTTTTCTGCACATCACCCTGGTCAGAATTATAGCAATGTCAGACGACCTGGGCTTTTAAAAGCTAGCTGATGAAGGCAAATCCGGAAATCCCCGAAAATTTCAAAGAAATCAATCCCGTATTTCCTTTAGAAATCCAGGTTGCTGAAATATTGTAATTTAGGCGTGTTGTGGATTGTGCTGTCAGTGCAGGAAGGATCTGTCATTTGGAAGTGTTGTCCAGTGTCCATCCTATACTTGTGCATGTGAGTCTGCCATGGATGCGTGCAGGGGGGTAAGCGCCTTCTGGAGAATGTCAGTACCATCAAGGAGTGCTGGCTCCAACTTCCTCGCAAGGAAAAGGAAATGTTGCAGCTCTGATCGATAATGAAACCTTGCCAACGAGAGCACGTAAGAGTCAGCACTGCATTGAAAGCAACATGATCCTTGCGACAAAGTTGTAGAACTATTTTCCAGAAATTCGAAAAGCCAAGCGGCTGAAGAGATCAGAGCAGCGGATAGGATCCATGGGGCTGGTATATTTACCTACATTTGGTAGATTTTTATGATAGATGTAAGTTGGTAAAATATTAGCTTTTGCCCCAGATCACCATACTAATTGCTGCCACAAAATGATGGGTTTCACGGTTTCTCAAACACCAAACCTCCACGTGTTTGTTTTTTTCACATGAACTAATGGTAAATTGGTGGTTTGGGGATTGGTGGTTTGGGATTCGAATCGGGTACCCTAAGTATCCCAATCCCTTTCATTTTGCGGGGATCCAAAAAAAAACCAAACCACCAATTCACCAAACCACCAAATCACCAAACCATCAGCACAGAGCACATGAAGCAAAATTCAAAGCCTCAGAGATGAAGACTTTCAGCTTGGAATTTGTTTTTTTTTAACCCTAAGAATCCAGGTATGTCCGGAAGGGATTACACCAAACCATTCCTATTCTTTTCGGATGGGAACCCTGACTCCTCCGGGAGGGGTCTGGAATCTTGGGGAATTGCAAGCTTTTGGGATTCATCACCATGAATTTCACCACCTTTTGGGAAAAGATTTCTATGAATTTTGGTAGGGGATAAACTTATAAACCCCAATTCCGTAGGGGTTAATTGTTAATCCATTATTTCCGGATTTGTCTAAGGTGTTTTTTTACTTTTACCATGCTAAGTCAACATCAAAGTACCATTTGGGATAATATTTCTCATTTTTTCCAACCACCAAACAAGCAAATCGAAGTTAGCTGGCGGTTGTACAGGGGAAACTATGAAGACAACAAGGGTTTGGTAAACACCATTTGGGAGAACAGGTTTGGTTCACTTTTTCCATTCGCAATGAATGGCCAGTCGTTTTGCACCTAAGTTGAGGCTTCATGAATTGATTTGGAATCATCCTCACCCATAGGAGCCATGTATGGTATAATTCTACCTACATTTACCATAAGAATCAACGAAATGTAGGTATATATATATATATTTATACCATTCAAGGATCCTATTAAGGATCCTATAGGTCATAATGGATCGTTGGAACAAACGTTTATATATCCCCCCGGAAGTTTCACAGCGAGTTTTCCTTTGAAAAAGTTACGGAATCCCAATAGGAAAAGGAATCATCTTCCAGTCCCAGCATTTTGCAGGGGAGAAAACTCGCTGTGCAAAATTTCGGGGTGTATTTACCGGCCTTCCATAAATGCTTGAGGTTTATGGTGGCATAATAGGGACTTCCAGGGCATAGATTTGTATACCTAGCGACCAAACTGCCGAGGTGTACCCCAATTTTGGTAGTGAAAAGTGCTTGGGAATCCGGGCCCCAAAATGGCCGAAACATTTGGGTTAAGTTGGATTTATTGGATTTATAATAAGACTTGCCACCTAGATGTTTAAATATCTAGACCAAAGCCACATCCTCAAACCTTCGATTCTTCCATTTGCCAACTTTTTTAGGTCTTCGATAATGTCCTGGCAGCGGCAGTGGCATCGGTGTTGATGGGTAAGCATCGTCGAAAGAGACATTTTCGAGCCATTAAGGTCTATACCATCATGTGTGCCTCGGTTATAGGATCCATATCCCTAGACATCCAGGGGAATACCTCCTGAGGTGAACGGTGTTATAGTAACATGTTTGGGGTCCAGTCATACCGAACCCTAGGAGCTCGGAACATAAGTAGCGATCAGAACCAGATAGTTAGTACGTTGCGTGATTGTACCCTAATTAGGGGACTTATCGGTCAGATTATACATTGGTTATCATTATGATAATTATATCCCAACTCGCAACTATAGTTACGAAGTACAATGAGTGCTAGAAAAAAATCTGTTCGAAACGACACGCGGCGGGGCCCCTACTAGTTATAAGTTCTCAGCAGGGTTACAACTCCATTTATAGGGCTGCCATAACCCCACTTACAAAAAGGAAAATTGACAAAAAGGCCATTTATAGGGGTGAAATAACTCCACGAATAACTGAGCTCAGGTGTTGAATTGGAAGAAATCAAGCTATAGAGAGCTTTTAGTGGGATATGGTCAGAGGGAGGATTTTTTGGAGCTACTTGAGGATAACTATCACAAGGTGAGCCCGAGGCCCAGGCCTAGTTATAAATTGAGTTAGTTCACCCCTATAAATGGCCGAATATCAATTCTAAGGTTGCTTCACCACACCTTTGGAACCTCACCCCTAAACCTTTACCAACAGGCCATAAAGGGATTCCTTTCATAGTTGGCTAAGGGGATTGCCTGGGGTGTGCTCTAGGGCTGTGTTGTAATTTTTGTGGATAAATGGATAACTGGGGTTAGTTCACCCTACTTAGATAGGAGTTATAACCCAATTTATAACTGCTAGGGGCCCACCTTGTAGCTTGTTTATCCCACTGTTTACGCCAGTTCCTGCAGGATTTCAGCCATCAACAGTAGGAAACATCTTGTGTAAAGGCCTTCTTTGGGTCGTTTGACAGGGCTGGACATCCGAGTGGTGGTGTATGAGATTCATAGCAACTATTCAACAATTCCCTAAGGTAACTCAAGGATTGTGGTTTCTTATGTGTTTACATAAGATTCAGTTTATGAGGAAGGGATGGGTCTCTTAGATATTACAGTCTGGGGAACAGACCACGAATGCCAGGCTATGAAGGCACAAGGACATCCTATCATGTAAAAAGCAAGCACCCCAATGCTCCTGCAAATCCGAGTCCAACTTTCTTTTAAGAAAAATGAAAAATACCTGTACAAGTTGGCACTTCGTGACTTTTTGGTGTCCAACAAAGTTAGACATATGGTTATAAAACAAAGCCAGAGAGTGAGAGAGGACCATTTGACATAAGGCAATTCTGCCGAAAGTCATCATCACTCTTGGCCGATTCTGTAATTCACGTGATTTACCAACTCAAAGGTGGAATTACTAGCCGCCTTGAAGTCGTTGTTGCCATTTTAAAAAATGGTGGTTGCTTTTGGATGATGATAACATTTTATAAAATTGATAAACCTTCACCATTACAAAAGATGGTGAAGCTCGTTAAACCAACCGGACTAAAAAATGGTGTGGTGAAACTCGGACTTCCAGGGGTTAACTCTTTTTTTGCCACCAATCTCCTTGGAGTGGATGATACTTGCCGATTTCCATTGGCAACGACCTCCTTCCGAAAAGCACTTTGCCAGTGACTTAGGTGTCTTCATGGGCCTTTACTTCTTTGGAGATCAAGGGTTGTCCAATATGTCGATGCCACTTGCTGAACAAATTGAGGGGGGGGGATGGCAATTTCTCCCCTTGACGTTTTTTACCTGTACACGGTTACGCCG
>DF239313.1:113496-234551 GCA_000507305.1 Breviolum minutum Mf 1.05b.01 | reverse complement strand
AAGATAAAAAATACAATTATTCAATAATTGAAATATATTAAAAAATAAATAGAAATAAAAATAAAATAATAATAAATTAAAAGAAATATATAAATAATTATAAAAAATAGAAATAATATACCATTAAATAATTGGCAGGGATTGTGGGAATTGCATTAGAGACCCTGAAATCCTGGGTCTAATATCCATTCTCTCAAGTTCATTTGTAATTTTCTGGCTACTATTTTAGACCTTCCCCTGGTTCTGACGTTAGGGGTCTAGAATGATTTGCCCCCCTTTTATCTTGGTAGATCTATTTGGCAATACCCTTTATTATCCTGCCTTTAAAAGATACTTCTAACAAAAAAATGCGTTAGACATTGCAATGGCCTGGAAACGATAATATGGATATTTTGGCCATTCTCAAGTTTTTCCCAGGATCTTGGAGTTTTGATTTTGGATCTTGGAATTTTAATTTTGGAGTTTGGATTTTAGATCTTGGAATTTGGATTTTGGAGTTTGGATTTTTGGTTTTAGAATTTGGATTTTGGAGTTTTGATTTTGGATTTTGGATTTTGGAATTTTAATTTTGGATCTTGGAATTTTGATTTTGGATCTTAAATATAAAAATAGAATTTTTCTTTAAGATATCGGTGCATCTTGCATTTTGGAGTTTTGAATTTAGATTCTGGATTTTGGCTTTGGGGGATTGGATTTTGGATGGTAGATAATTTTCTAAAAAGTATAAAATTTATAATTATATAGTAGATATCTTTATATTGAGTCACTTGTGCCAGCCCTGGGTTAACCATCTTAGCCCCCTTCAAAGCTACAAGTGGCCAGGGCTGGTTAGAACCGATATAGGACTTTTTAACTCTATAATAATATAATTATTGGTTTCTTATTAAAATATTTTTTAAAACTTAGCCATAGGTAATAAAGACCCAAAAAATATATTAAAAATATAAAAATTAATTTCAAAAACTTTATTTTTAAAATATTATTGCATCTTGGAATTTAAGGTTTAAATTTCAATCCTAAGTCAGGGTTAAATTCTAAATAGCAAATAATTTTCTAAAATATATAAATCCATAATTATATAGCAAATATCTTTATCTTAAATTATTTAGGCCAATCCTATATTAATTATTTTAGATTCCTTTAAATTTAAAAGTAGCCAAAACTAATTAAAATCAATATAAAACTTTAAAAATTTACAATAATATAATTATTATTTATTTATTAAAATAATCCTTAAAAACCATAAAATAACCATTTTAAATCCCATTAAAACTACAACTAATCATAAATAATAAAAACCTNATCATAAATAATAAAAACCTCAAAATTATCCAAAAAATACAATAATTAGTTTTAAAAATTTTCTTTAAAAAATATTATTATATTATAAAATTTAAAATTCTAATTTTACAGGATTGGATTTTAAATCTTAAATAATTTTTAAAAAATATAAACCTATAATAGCAAAAGCTATCAAAGTAGATCCACTCTAATTACATCCACTATTATATATATATTAGTAGCAAAATATATCAAAAATCCAAAGCTCTAAAATAATAATTAAAAAAAACTAAACCCCCAGAAATATACTATGTAAAACCCCAAATATTTAATATATCAAATATACAAAAAATTAATTTAAAATATATCAAAACAAATAAAATATAATTAAAAAAGATTAAACAAATTAAAATAATTAAATTAACATAAATACAATTTATTAAAATAAACAAGATTAACAAATAAGTGTAATACAAAAAAACAAACAAACATATACAAGTAGTTCCCGGGCGAGCCGGGGAAGGAAGTTTCAAAAGGGAAAAGAACTATATTGCAAAGAAAGAAGTTGCCGATAGAATGTGCGCAAGGCGACCGACCAGCGCGATGCCAAACTCATTTCTTTGCTGTGAACGAGCCTTCTGCTGTTCCATGGTGGTGATGTGACCTGCTTTGATCTCATTAGGTTCCTTGCGGGGTGAGATGAAGTAATGTGGTTGGTTGTGAGGTGACGTGGGGTGAGCTACTGTAGTTAGTTGCGACGTGGCATGTCATGTCATGTCATTTGATGTGGTGGTCACGTCATTTGATGCGATGTGATTGCTTGTGTTGGGTCATGTCACGTGATGCAATGCGATCATGGTGATGAGCTGTATTGTGTTGTGCCCTGCAATGGGATGGAATGTTCTGGGCTTGAGACGCCATTGGTTGTGAGGTCGCTTTGTGTGCTTCGAAGTGGTTCTGTGACGCTGTGGTGATCCAAAGTACTACTCTGTACTACAAAGTACTGCTCTGTACTACAAAGTACTATTCCAGTACTACTCTGTACTACAAAGTACTACTCCAGTACTACTCTGTACTGCAAAGTACTACTACTCTATACTACAAAGTACTGCTGCAGTACTACTCTGTACTACAAAGTACTACTCCAGTTCTGTTACTTTATTGAAGTACTCCTCAACTGAACTCTTCGTGTCTTTAAAACTTCGTATATCGGAAGTTTCTTAACTAAGCTCCGCTTGATAGTGGAAATGATTGAAATTTCGAATGCAATAGGATGGATCCGGATCATTTTCAGAAGCTTTGGACATTTGGCATGTGGCAGGGCCTGCCTTTTGCAAAAGACATTTTTCAACTAAAACCTCTGGGCCGCTTTTTGTGGCCTTGGAGTCTTTCCAGCCAAACACAGAACAACAATTTCCTGCGGACCACGAGGTGGGCTTGTTCACCAACAAGTCGCGACCTTCCAGGTCAACGATCAGTCCGCAAAGCTTCCAATTGCTGCACCCGCTCCCGTAGCAAAGCCACACTTTCTTGGGCCTTGCTGGTGGTGAGGGGGACCAGTGTCTTCTTCGATTTTTACAAGCACGACATGAAATCTTCTGGCCAAAGTCAGGGCCCTTCACTATGATCATTGACTGGATCTCAACATATTCAATTTGAATAATGCCTTTGTCAGAGATCTTGGCCATTTTGACGACCCAAAACGGTACTGAACAGCTTTTGATGATCCTATTCAGGCCACGCGAACCCCTCTCCCATCCTGTCCTGACGAAAATCAGCCTTCAAGGCTCTTTCATCACGACGGTCCTGCTTCAAAGGTTGGCGGTGTCATGGCAACCTGCAACGTTGCGACTCTTGGAGCTCACCCGCTTCTCCTCATCTGTGTGGAGTCGATAAATTTCAGCTTCCTCTCGCTCTTCCTTCAACTTCCGAATGCTTTCCTGCATCTGGGGGAAAAAATGCGTCGGTGAAAAACTCATTTTACGCGGGTCTGCCAAATTATATTGCAAGAAAAAAAGTGTGTTTGATTTTGCGTTGTGGTCGCATCCGTTTGATTTTGACTTGCTGGCGCTTCATGCTTTTGGGCTTCTCCCAGTGCCAACTTGGATCGCCCTGTTGAAGAACCAAGTGATTCACTCATGCAGCCAATCGAATCAACAAACATAGGATGAATACTTTGAAAAACCCAAGGGTGCCTCCCATCTCTCAAGGAGCTCTTCCTGTGCCTGACGCAAATTGGAATTCAAACTTGGGAGGTCTTCGAGGCTTTGCTGTTTCATTTTTGGATCTCCGGCCAAGAGACCATGCAAAGTGAAGGTTGAGCTTGAGAGCCTATATATATATATATATATATGTGTGTGTGTGTGTGTGTGTGTGTGTAGTAAATATATATATACAGTATATATATACAATTACATACATATTTTCCAGAATTCTCACTCTGTTCCGTGTTGCAATCATTCTATGCTGCATTCTCAGATTCTCCTGCAGCTCGCGCCGTAGGTCGATCAAAGCGGAATCCAACTCGATGGCACGGATTTCTGCCTGAGGCACAGCTTTGACAAGAGACGTGTAACAAAAGCCATTTGGCTGTTTCGGAGTCCGAGTTCATGTGTATGCTGTGCGGGTTGCTAGAAATCAAGCCCTTGCATAGCAATTTCTTTAAAAGCCTCCAACGTGTATTTGTGAAGGATATCCTACGAATTTCTGTTTAAGAAGCTTTGAGTCTGGCATGAGGTAAAAAAAGGGGACATTGATGACCTTTTGTGTCCCTACAAAAATTGCTCTACACCCTCTTGAACAAACCCGACATGTTTTGCTATTGTTGCCTCAAGTTGGATTTCTTCCGGTGATTTCTCGACATTCTCCTCCTCTTCATCACCATGGCAATCATGTGACATCTTGACAAAAATCGATTGACTGCAATAAGGCTGATGATCAACCGCAGTTTGCACGTATCTAAGTGTGGAAATGACAGTTTTTTGATTTTTAGTATGATATTTTTGGAAAATCCTCTGTTAAACCGCTATGTGAACATGGCGGCCGTCTTGTCTTGAGCAACTTTCACACTCCAACCCATTGGAGAATATATGCCATGCCTTCAAACATGTCAACAAAAACATCCGCAGTGTGCACAACCATTACAACTTCGCTTTTAAACCATGTCCGGCTGTGCTTCTCCGGAATGGGCCCCCAAAAAGAGGCCCCAAGATGCGACGTTAAGTGTTGCCGGCTAGTCGCAGCCAAGGCAGCGACTGTCAGCTGTAGGACTCATCTGAATCCTAAAAACGTTAACTGGCAAAAAGAAATGCGCCAAACTGGCAGCGCGGTTTGACTGATTCCGGCTTTGGCAGCCGCTAACCAGCTTGGTAGGCAGCCCTGCCCTTTGGCAGCCGCTATCGTTGATGTTCTGAAAATGATAAATGCAATGGAAATGGATGGTTGACGAATCTTTCAATGAGATGGATATATCTGCGAGTACGAGCCATGTAAGTCATGTATTGGTATCTCTGGTCTTGTCGGACCCGTTCCCAGATGGCCTGACTCCTCATTGCAGTCAGTTGACTCAGTCGAGGGTGGAATGTAACAGCACCTAACGGGAGCTTCTTGGTTCTTGGTGGGTCCAAAAGAACTTGTTCTAGAAGTCAATGGCATTCTTTGTAAATCATGAGTTTATGAGTAAGCAAAAGTTGTATGGACCCAACAGGGATTCCATTCATGTGGGCCAAAAATCACGCGCATCCAAGTCGATAAATTCGGCTTTAAAACCGGGACCTCGGTCCTGTCACCCCAATCACAGTATCTACTTTGTGATGATGGTCTAGAAGAAGTTCTTCACGACATAGTTTCAAAAAAAAGTGGTTCAACCTACTGGACCAAAACGCCCGGCTGTCTACATCCTATTTACATAAAAACCGTTAAAAACATTTAAAAACCAATCATTTCAAACATCAGGGGGATACGAATTGGACATGACAAACTCCCCATCGCAGCCAATGGCGCAGCTTGTAGCCAAGAGCTGGTGTCCCGATCTGGCGGTTGCCACTGTGCCTCTCACACAGTCAAGGCCAATCTTGAGAGCCTATTTCCTAAGAGTTGTGATTTTCATTGGCTATGTCACCCAACATGTACTATATATATATATAATGTATTTACATACGTAATATCAGCCCACAAGATTCTATATGTGACGCTCTCCTTAGCAAAAAATCCTTGCAACTTCATCAGAATTGCCTTTTTTAAGTGTTGAAAACATCAAGGAGGCTGTGTTTTCTGCCCCCCACCTCCACCTCGCCGTCGTGATTCAACTGGATGAAATAGGACTGAGCGAAAAAGACTTCTTTGTTCACAAAAAATCTTCACTATGCTTCCGCTTTGATGCGCAAAGCACGGCGAAAAAAAAACATGTCCAAAAAGTGATGAGTTCCAAGGGCATTGGTTTTTGTCAGCTCCAACCTCGGGTTCCATCCCTGCCGCAAAGCGGGACTTACCTTGGTGATTTCTTTTTGAAATAACTTGTAAGTCCAGCTAGTGCTGAGCTAAGGCATTGACATTTTGGATCTGCCAAACGGTAGCAAACCTGCCACATTTGAAGAGATTTCCCAGGATTCCATGGAGATTTCGGTGAAAATCCAACAAGTCTGGGTCCGAGAAGGAAAAAACCCATGGCCTTGAAGGTGGCCTGAGGCAGCAGTTGGCATAGCATCGCAATTCCCAGTAATATGTGGAAGTTCTTTAAATCTCAACCACTTTTTTTGGGGGGCATAAATGGACACAAAGGGCATGAAATTGGACACATGGCTCCGTGTGGACGTTCAGGTCAAAACAGAACCTGGAAGCCCTGAAGTTTATGCGGTCTGGTTTGCGACCATTCTTGTGTTTCAAAAGTGCAATTTAATATCCAAACTGCAGTCCCGGGTCATTGGCCGCCGGCGAAGAAAACATAGTCTCAACGACATCCAGAAGGTAAATTTTCAAAGATTGTACGATCATTGGAACGACTGGAGGATCCCTCCTCCTCTAACGCTTTGATTTCAGTTGTTGTATGCCCTTCTGTATCTACAAGAGTTTCGGTACGTTGTCCACTATCCTCATTACTAATCACAGATGTCAATAAATCACTTCCAACAAGCACAAACGCCAAATGTCTATGAAGAGGGGCACTCAGTTTGGCACAATAATTCACTTTTGACATTCACTACAAGAGATCCGAGGGTACGACCTTCTGTGCCAAGACAGCTAAAGGGAACTGACTCGGGCGAAACCTGGTGATTCCTTGGTTTTCCGACAGGTTTTCCCAAGTCATGGAAAAACGTAATTCAGTTGAAAAAGTTGAACGGCAAGAGTCTTGCAACCCAAAGTGGCAGCGAATCACCGTTCCTGCGGAGTGAAATGCAAATGAGATGCCCTGAGAAAACATCAGAAAAATATGTCTCAATGCAAATCGCTTCAATCAAAACTCTCAAAAGGTGGCAGTGGCCATCTCAAACGTCACCTTTGGAATTCTTGATCTGATTTTGACAATAACCATGCTTGCAAAAGTGCGGACGAATGGAACAAAGGAGGCAAGCTGAAAAGCAAAAGTCAACCAAGCAAAGAGCACCTATCCCGGACTAGAGCAAACTCCAGCTTGCGCCTGCCTCCTAAGTTTGACACATTTTGGGAGCGAGTCACAAAAAACCTCCAAACAGTGATGCTTGGGACTGGTGTTTGGAACCTCAAGTTTGGTTGGACTTGCTGCTGAGTGTCTTATTCGTCCCAAATCTTTGTCCCAAGTCTCCAAGGACTTGATCTCTCCCACTTTCTCGGTGGGGGGTGACAGTCTGGACCGAACATGTCTCAAGACTTCAGCCGGGTCAAAAAAAATGGTGGTCGGTAACACTTATATAATGAAAAATCAACCTACCAAGTATCGCGAGACCTGTCATGACTCATGACATTATTGAAATCATAAAGAAACCTTGAGCAGTCCATTTGAAGCAATTTGCAATATTCATTTTGTTTATTTTGCACCAGGTTCTTGACTCTGTGAACTTTTTCTCAACTTAGAAACCTTGGTCCTGGAAAATTTGGCCAAAGCTACCTCTGGAAGTTCCTGTTGCTCATAATCCTTTCGATCGCTCCAATATCTAAACCTGGCCAAATGCCAACGAAATTCCACAAACATCTTCGGCGAATCATTCCAGGTCAAGAAATGATCATGAATCACGAATTTTGATAACACTTCAAGCCATATCCAAGTAGCTCATGGTTCTCCAAGACGACCCACTTCTCAGACCAGTGGTGCAGGAGGCCTGGAGGAAAAATCATCGAAGGCAGGGGGTCCCGAGACATCAAAAGCAGCGCACCTTTGGACTTCTTCAGCAGCATGCCTTCCTTTCGCTCTGGACGAATTCTGGAGCTCCCTGTGTTTGGATCCTGGTGATGATGGAAATCCATGGGATAAATAGAAATATAGACATAATTTATCAATAAATAGACATACATACATACATTACATTACATTACATTACATTACATTACATTACATTAATTACATACATTACATTAATTACATTAATTACATTAATTACATTAATTACTTACATACATACATACACATGTAGATATACATGATAAAATTTATATATAAACATATCTGTACATTGGCATATGCATGATCTACAGATTCCATTTAAGAAAACATCTAAAACTTATAAAACATATATTAGTCCCCCTCACGCTGTGTACTGTGGTTTGGGTGGGGGGTTGGTGGTCGTCTTAGTCATAGTTGGAGCAGTAGCAGTACTAGTGGTGGTCGTGGTGGTAGGAGTAGGTGTAGGAGGAGCAGTAGGTCCAGTAGTACAGTACGGAGTAGCGGGCATGGGACCTAAGTAAGCATATCGAATAACACTTGTAAACACATATTGACAGAACTTCCTCCTTTACTCGATGTGCAGGTTTCCCTAGAAGCTTCAAAAACCAATCTCTTAATATCTCTTATCCAACTTATCTACTGCTAGAGTTGCATCTGTTAGAACTCTGAGGCTTGGACCATTGAGACTGGTCGTTTAGGCACCCATTGCTGCGTGTTGGGTACACGCACAGGGTCCCAAGCTGGCCTCAAACAGACCAGGCCTACATCCCTCAAGAAAACCTCACATGTCTAAGCTGCAAATGATCTTTCCATATGCAATTTTTGCTGCGTGGACGCATAAAAAATGAACGAATTCATATTAGCATAACACCTGAAAGCACATGAAGGTGTCCAGATAAGCTACCAAAATCTCAGCAGGAGCTCTGCTCTAGGCTGTTGCCCTATTCTTTCAAGACCTCAGCCGAAGACCCCTGCGTCAATCGCTCCACTTTTGTTGCCTCTTGTTCAACTTGTTTGTGGATCATCATGGATCAGGTATCGATGCTTGGGTTGCTGGGGGCCCAACGCACACGGCAACTCCGACTTGGTCTCCAGCGACAAACACAGTCATCAACCATAGCGAGGTCCTCCACAGTTTTGCGCTGTCCCGAGGGGAACATTGGCCAAGTTGGCATGTGGCTGCTTGCACCCAAATATCTGGCCATACATATAATTTAAGTATCTATAATATGGATTCCTGTTTTGTACATCAAACGTAAGTCTGTGAAACCGGCTTTATTTGTGTCATCTAATGCTTTTTGACATGCGTATGAACTGAACACGTATGAGCAAATCTAATAAACAAAAAGTACCACAAGAGATGTCTGGCATTGCCATCAGCTATGACATTGTTCAGCGCTCTCCTCCGGTTCTTGAAGAACCTTAGCCACCTGCTGTAGAATGAAGGTCCGGTCAAGTGTGGCTTGGTAAGCCATCTTCATATCATAGTCAAGGTGACCTACACCAGGCCCGAAGTCATTGGAGTCGGACCATGGAAGAATCATCGAATCGAAAGATATTCAGGTTGTTGCAATGGGTTCAAACGACCTGCCTGGCAAAGTGCAGTCCTGCACCGTAATCTGCAAATCCTTGGCATTCTGACTCCGGATACGTGCCATGTTGTGCCCCAAAGTCATGTTAAGCGCATCTTCTCCAAACGAAAGCCAAACCCACTCTTATTCCAGGGAGGGTATCTGCAAAAAGCATATTCGACATAGACATGATTCACCTCAAGCATGTTCAACAAAAATGCCTCAAACTACACTAAAACCCACAAAACGGCGGGGGTGAAAAAAGTGTATCATTTTGAAGTGGATCCTCAGTTCTCACCCAAAAACCATTGCGACTTCAACCGACTTCAAGGATCCGATTCCAACAGCGTCTGGATCGGCACCCATTTTGCCTCGGGCGGAAGCCGGCTTCCATCGGCAAGCCGTATCTGTCGTATCCCGGTGAAATTCTGCTGCCAGGGTGCCTGGTCAAATTGAATAGCTCCATTTCGAGCGAGGTGGCCGAGTTTACAAGCTTTGGTCCAGTCTCCTGAAGCCGGTTACAACACTACACAAAACTTCTTAATCTAACATCAACACCGATGTTTTTTTGGTACTTAAATGCGTTAAATGTACATTTAAACACAAAGTATTTCCCCAAATGGCTTTAGCTATAGGGGTTCTTACTTCAAGTATAGGGGTGAGGGTTCGCAGATTTTTTGGATTCATTTTTTGGGGGGAGGACTGTCGGGCAGGTCGTCCGAGGTGTCGTCTGATGTTCAGTTGGTGGTGTATGGGCCAGTGTGCGCAGATTTTTCGAATTCGTTTTGGGGGGCAACAGATTTCTTCCATAATGTGGTGATGCAAAACATTTATTGTGTTTTTGCCGCTGCTTTGCTTCATAAAGTAGACCGCGTGATGCTATCGATTCCAAAAACACGAAGTTCACCGCGTGATAAAAGATTCCCTATTCTATTTCCATCCAGCACCTAGATTCGCAAAGGAGTGTTAAACCATGTTAAACCAACATGTTGGCATACAACCCCCAGTGCATGTATTTCTATATACATGTTTATTTATGTATTAGTTATATTCTATAGGTGTATGTATATGCGCTTCTTGCCCAGAAATATCTTTTGATATCTTTTGTAAGAACATGATGGACTACGTATATTGTGAATGGGTTCGAAACAAATTGCGGAAAACCGATGGTACCTTTCCATGCTATTTGGGGTCCATGCTGGTATAATTTTTCCGCTCTTTGTCATCCTTCACTTTGGGGTCGTAATAGATCAAACGCGTCATGAGCCTGAAACACCACACTGAATACGTGGTGGTACATACATGCTTAGGGGTGAACCAAAGAGTCTACCCTGGATACCTTCTTATCCTTCTTTTGTTCTTCACGATATGATTCGAACATGCAGGGTTTGAGAGGTTGCCACTGTCTTTTATTAGTGCCTCTGATACGTAGAATCATACCGTCATACCCAATGCTGATGCTTTTCCGTGGCCCAAAAAAGAAAACTCCTGCGTTGAGGTGTACGCGGTATGTGGCACCACGCAGCTGTCCGAGATTTGCAGCTTCACTTGCCATGTAGCCTGGCACCATGGCATCATCAAAAAGCACAAGATTGCAGGTGAAATTCATATTGTAAAAATGATGAATTGATGTGTATGGTTTACACATGTTTACAAGGTGTCCAAGCTGTTTCAATCATCCCAAGGTAGGATTTCTTCAACAAAACGACTTGTCTGGATAGAAATCACAGCCGGGATTTAAGCCGGTCGCCTTCGTGGGTGAGAAATTCCAACGCGTCCACCCAGACCTTAGGATTGTGTAGGCCACACGTGTAAAAAGCTGCAAGAGTTTGTAAGTGCAGGACTTAACAATATGACAATATATGACATGTGTTGACATGTGATTCAGCAAGGTCTGCTTCGGGTTCTTGAACATGATGGTGTTCCCCACAATGACAAGGCCAGAATGGATCAGTTGAACCCACTATAGTAAATAGAAGTAGTTCCAAAACCTCCTGCCCATTCTTGAATGATGGTAGCTGGTAGCGATCAATTCAAATTTCATAAAGAGTACATGGGGCGCAACCTGCAATGGTGACCCGAATCTGCAAACATCAAATGCCTCTCCCGAACTTGTATCACTCGCTGCGTTGTTCTAGCCAACTTCCCCCAGCAGCAGGAATCCGGAGATTGTCAAGTGACAGTGATACGTGGCGAAAACCTTGGGCGCCAACACATCAAACGTTCAAACGACCAACCGCAAAACACACCACATGCGCTGAAAGGTTTGGTGTCACAGTTTGCAATTGCAACGCCTCTCGCCGTGTTTATTAGCCTTTGGTAGCTGGCGGTTTCCCACCCCATTCATTTTTCAAATTGGATCAGCTGGAAATTACGGCCTGCAAAGATAAAAAAAATATCTTGCAATCATCTCCAAGTAGTGAATTCTCGAAATGAAAATTGCCATATTTTCATGCCTTTCATCTCCTTCCTTTGTGAAATAGCACCACCCAGCTTTGGATTTTTGGGCTCCACCTCCATTGGCCTAGGAACTCCGCTCCAGTCAACGGCTGAAGCTGGGAGCTCTGTAAGACTCGGGCACTTCGGCGTACCGAAATCCTGGTACGAAAATTTGCAACGGCGTAACGGGCCGTTCTGCTAAAGGGAGGGCACATGTTAAATGATCTGATCAGCTGTCAGAAATGGCAAATGAACAGCATCTAAGAACCAATTGAGGCTACAAAGAAAAAAACTAAACAGATCTTAACATCCTTTAACTGAAGCAAAGCAATGTAGCCGAGCCGAGGTGCTGTCCCCAATGATCCCAAAGCCTGGTGGTAGCATCCACACCATCTGCCTTAGGGAAATGCAAGGTGTCACAACTTCTGCTCTATCATATGATTGTTGTATCTTTTCATACATTTTTTGGCATCATGAAAAAATGAAAATCAATCATTTCATGTGAACTGCTGGAGTGTTTTAGCACCTTACATCTCAACATTACATCATGGTCGACCACCTCCGTTGCATCCGCACACGTACATAGTTGAATCATGTGGACACTCAGCATGCTCCAAGCTTCGATGTGTTGCGCTCCATGCATGAGGCCGCTGACAGGTTGGGCGACAGCACCACGCACACCTTTCAGAAAGCCTTCCCCCAAACCACGCCAGCCTGGCCCAGTCAACTTTTTTCCGAAAAGGTGGCACCCGCAAAGTGAGTGGGAAAGTGGTATGATAAACTTAGTTCCACCTCTTCACATGCCTGTAAATAAGATAAAAACCTCTAGAAACCAAGCTGACTCCACTTGTATTTTAAACTGCTACCTGTTTTCTGGTTTAAACTCCTTGAGATCTAGAGGGAGTTAGTGAAGTATACAGTTAGTTCTGCTGGATTAAACAACTCAAGTCACTTAAAGGTGGACCAGTTGCAACAGAACTTCCAGTTTCCAAGAGGCGGTAGAGAAACATCCTAAAACCAGCGCTGCAATTTCCCGGTAAGGAGGACACCCTGAATTTTTAAAAAACAACAATAACAAAGACCTATATGACAACAATACACTTACACAAATGCCATTTCTGCAATATAATAATATCTATATTATTCATATATGGACCTACCTACAGCCTATACAGTAACACATTTACGACCCAACTACCGTATCTTGGATGAGTACGGATCTACATCTTGCAGCATCTTGCAACGCGCCTTTGCTTCGAAAACCATGGATGGGTGCTTGCACCAATCCAGTTACTCCAGAGACCACGTGACGTCCAAAGACCTGTGTGCCAACAATGACGCCATCGCCCACATGGTTCACGCTGCCCGGCCTCAGGGGGTTGATGCTATGCATGGCTTGAAAATCATTGGAACTGATCGAAGAAATCTTGCAGCAGTTGAATAGGTAATTTATCATAAATCTATTCCATTCTTTACAGAAAAACACGGTCTTATACAAACCACGTTGTTAGCCGGCTTGCTTCCCCATCAACAGTATGTTGAAATCGATGGAAGCCCAATGAATTTCAAATCTCAGTGACAGTATTACAAGGCGGCCAAGGCACAAATAGTTTTGACCAACGCTGTCACCGGTTTGTGCCAAAGCATCCACTGTATCACCTGGCGATTGGTTCCACCAGTTCGCTGCAAAATCCCCATCCAATCGACAAACATGGAATCTCCTGGCCTAGAGCTCCAAAGAATTTGCCTACATGGGCTGCGGTTCCTCCAACTACTCCTCAAGGCCCGAAATGAAGACAACAAAAAGGACTTTTTCCCATCAATTTATTTGAATTCCCATCTGTCATGACCAACAAGCCAGTCACTAATTGGTCTTCTTTTGGTCCAAGGAGCTGCTCTCTCTTTTTTTTGGGTTGTTTTTTGTTACCAAAGGAACTTCATGCAATGCGGCTGAATTGGACCTAACAAAAACTCTCCCCCTTTTGGATTCACCAAAGGGATCGGCTTCCAACCACTCCGTCGGAGATACTCCGTCCTTGTGCAAGGTTCCGTAGGCCTTCACCCTTGAGGTCGCCAGCCATGACCTCACTACCTGTTTTCAGGAAGAACTGCTTCACGCCACCTGAAGCACTCTGAAGAAATCCAAGGTCAATCACAGGAAATGATACTACCAGGACTTGGTGGTGGTATCTGCCAGTCTGGCAAAACCATCCTTTGAATTGTGAAAAAGATGCTGGACTGGTACCCTTGAAACTAGCGCACCATTTTATCCACCTCTTTGGGCTAACTTCAAGTGCTCTCGGAGTGTGGCGAGGTTTTCTCGCGCCATGTCGTCCCCTTGTTCTGCGGCCCTCTCCCACAATTGCTCACACTTGACCAAATCTTGTTGTACCAAATCGCCACCTCCGTCCAAGAATTGGAAAACAAACAGGCAAATCCAGAACGGATCACACCATCTTAAAGACATTTCTTTGATCCTTCAGTGAATCTAACAGTTCCAATGGAAAATCCACACCTATGACAAGATTGGAGGGTGTCATCATGGATAAACTCGGATAGATTCATCCCTATCCTTCATTTTTTTCTGTCAAGAAGCGATAATATGCCAGGCCCAAATTGAATTGTGCCGTGGTATCTCCACTGGCTGCTTCCCTGGCCCAAGCATCCAGTTCAGGTGGAAGCTTGGCAGATTTGTGAGCCTCGCTGGAAGCGAAATTTCACCTTCCAATATAGCGTTTGTTGAAAAAAACGCTTGAAGGAAATAGTTTTAGACACATCACATGTTTCACCCATGTTCCATGTTCATGATCGGAGGGAGAGTGTTTGGCTTTGATGGTTTTGGAACTTTGGAATGCTGAGGATTACAGCCCAAACCACCAATGATGTAAGCTTTAGGTGTTGATTGGAAGATTCAAAGCGATGGACCATGATTGAATCCGGATATCTCACCTTAGCTTGTTAAATGCCGACTTGCGTCTTCCTTCGTAATGTTCTTCAAAATTCCATCACCGTTGAAGCAAAATTCTGATCAAACTGCAACATGTCACACTTTTTTGTTGGTCGTTTGCGGTATGCCCAAACCCCAACGCACGCGTTGGCAAATGCTAGGTTGACTCATGATTCATCTGTAGTTCTACAAACACGACGTACACATATGTATGATTCAACTAGACTAAACCGTATATTTCTCAGTATGTCCATTAAACCATTATATGTCACTATAATATCGTCAAAAACATTACCTATACATATTCATACCAACCTATCTACAACAAAAAACAACAACCTTTGCGGAGTGCCTTCAACTGTTCCACCATAGCCTTTGAGAGGTCATCTCCTTTGGCCGAGGCTTCTTGGAACATGGCCAAGGCCTGTCAGTTTTTTTTTTTTTTTGGGGGGGGGCAGTTTTTGATAAAAGTTCGGGATTTTTGGATGAATCACCAATGAGAATAAGTTGTGATGGTTTCCAAGATAGCAGATCCACATTGAGGTGCTGTTGCGTTTTGTTGTCACACCTTTCTTCCCAAAGCTTCTGGCCTTGTCATTGTCCTTCGGTACACCATTGCCTCTCAGAAATGCCAAGGCCACTAAGTAAATGGATGGAAGATGGCCTTGATCTGCCCATAGCTTGAAAGTTTCCAGGTGTTCCTTCAACCTTAGATCCAGAATCTTAACAGATCGACCCAAAGGTCGATCTCAAAATTAAATTTGGAAGTTGATCAGAAGTGGTGATTTTTTTTGGGAACCACCCGGGTGGCTTTATACATACCACATATGCATATATTTTCCGTGAGGCCCGAGGCTGGTGCACCTGGAAGGTGACTTGGTAGTGGCCATGAACGGCCCAGCGTAAGCTGTGCTTTCATGCCCAGAGATGCATCTAAGGCCCCCACATTGGAACAAGATGCGAAAACAAAAATAAACCAAAAGAATCAAAAACGACAAGCTAACCATTACTAAGGCGTTATGATGCTTCCCAAAGGGCACGAGCAAAATCTAAACTGTTGGATGTCTTCAGCAAACCATGCTGCCGCAACCATGTCTTCCTCACTTCCCAGGCTTTCAAAAGGGCATCTTGCAAGCGTCTTAGACTCGCAAGAGGTAGTGTTGCCAAGGAGCAAGGGTCAGCCATGCAGCGTTTCAAATCGGTTCGCACATTCTGTAAGCTTGGCAGGGTTAGGTTACAAACAAGAGCAAAATGTTCAAGAACTTCAGGGCACTTAATCCCAAACGTCAAACAAAACAAACAACAATTTCCAATCGTTGGGGGAAGACACAAAAGTCTGTCACCACCTCGCAGTCCCTGGCCACCTGTGAAAAGTCGACTAAAAATGACTGAAGCTTTCTGCCGAGATGTCAATCTGTTCAAAGGTGTGTTGACGCTGCCCAGTTTCCACGTGCACCCTGGCAGAGACCCGGGGTAGTGTAGCAGCGTTCCATTAGCTTGAGTCAACAAAATCGAATTTTCGCGGTTCAACCGTGCTTGTTCATCTCTGAATTTCCGAACACGGAGTTCGAAGTCCTTCGGTACCTTTAAGGACGACGACTCAAGCAGTTCCTGCATGTCTATGAAGGCTAGGGCAGACCAACTACCTGTAGTGTCCAAGGAGACAGGGAGTAAGCGTTTCATCAATGACTGCTCATGAAGTAAAATGCGACACAGTAGAGCCACTCGTCTGCAACGGATCATGGTAGACCAAGGGATCCAGGCTAGTTCAAGTAGGACAGGAGCAATAGGAGAACGTCTTTGGAAACCTAAAAGCATCCTTCCTGCTTTTCGTTGAATGATGTCGCACTTCACCAAGTGGCGCCTTTGCAATGGCAAAGCCGCTAGTAGCCAAAGAACTGCACTTTCCACCAGCACTACCCAGAGTTTGGCCACAAGTGGAAGAGGAAGAGCTTGAGCACGGCACCAACGACTGAATCTTCCCGTCTTTTCAATAACTTTTGCCTCAACTTCAGCAAGCGAAGGGTCCACTGATGCATCACAATTGACCAAGCCGCCGAGGTATCTGTACTGTTGAACTACTGGTAAGCGTAGGTCACGCGTGCCAAAACTTGCTCCCAAAGCGGCGGCCCCTGTACACGGGCCTAAAAGAGCAGACTTGTTGGGCCCAATGTTGAGCTGCATGCGAATGTTACTGGACCATGTCTTCACTTGCGCCAGAGCGTCTTTGATTTCTTCTGTTCGTAAACATAGCACCAAATCATCCACATATCCCAGTGCCGGGCAAGGGAAACATAGTTTCGGCACAACAGCGCCTAAACGCCGATCAACCAGTGACTGGTAAAGCAAATCGGTGATGAGGACAAACAGCGCTCCAGACAGAGCACCACCTTGCGGCAAACCTGTCTCGTTGTTCCAGACTTTGGTGAACTTTCCCAAAATGCAGGCTCTAGTTTTTAAACCAGAGAGGAGCTCACAAACTAACCGAATATCCATACTATGCAATTCTGGGATACGCAGCAAAGCATCCAAGACCGACAAAGTGGGAGGCCGGCAATATGCAGATTGCCCGTCAATGAAAAGAAATTGCACATCATCTGGGAGCACACCCTTCTTCCGCAAGAATACCAATTCATGGAATAAAACAAAAGCCATATCTGTACCCAGGACACCTCCATGCTGCCAAGGAAAGGTTCGCTTCCGAATGTGTGGCCAAAGACGCTGATACAACAAGCGGTCCACAATTTTGTACCAAAATGGCAGAATGGAGATTGGCCTGTACGATGTCAGCACACCTTCTTGTTTGCCAGCTTTGTGGAGAGGTATCACAGTAGCGCAAAGCCAATGTGTAGGACACTTGCTGAGAATCCAAGCGAAGGATACAAAGACCAACACTAGCGAGCGGAATACTTCACATGGACAATGTAGGAGCGAGCTTGGAATGGGTTCCGACTGAGGCACTGCAGCTGAAGGGTTCATAGAGCACAAAGCTTCACACAGCTCACTCCACGTAAACACCGAGGACCAAGTATCGCTTGCCATAGTGTGTAAAGAAGACTCAGTGAGCCATGCTTTTGCATGTTTGGCAGCAGTGTCAACTTGATTTGGCCTTACCAACTCGGGCGGCGCATGTCCACATGTATGTTGTTGCCACAAGGTTTCGGGTAGGACAGGTCCCTCCCACGACGTCAATGATTGTAGATATGATGCCCAAAGTTCCAGCGACTCGCATTCATCCAGACATGAATCACCTATCAACAGGGAACGTCCTGGGGCTTTCCAAGGCAAAGTCTCTTTTTGGAGCTGCTTAAACAGGGAGGGTTGGGGCTGCAAGCAAATATAACCAGTTGTTGCACTCCGGGAGACACTCACCATTCTCTTCCACTTCCGTTTTTTGTGTTTGGTAATAACTCTGCGCAATTTCCGTCGGAGACGGCTGGCAGTTGCTTGGTCTCCACGACTTGATCTCACAGATAACAAATATTGGCAGACTGTCCGTGGCAAACGAGGCCGTGAAGGTGAGAAGACACGAAAGGCGAATCGACCATAGGGTGACTGTAGTTTGAATAAATGACAAAGTAACGTCACCGTGAACAGCAGAGAAGCAACTTCCAAGACATAGAACAAATTGGACGGTGTAGAGTCATAGTCACATTGAAAAATGATCCATTGGTACAGTTCACTCAGGGGTCTTTGTACTTCCAAAGAAAAGGTGTTCGGGTCAAAATCAGCAGAGGTGACCCATTTTGGCGGCAGAGGCTCTGGGCGGCGGGGCGCACGAATTGTAGCAACAAGGGGAGCATGGTCGCTAATTGGCAGAAATTGTTCAACTACAAATGTTGCAACAAAGTTCGCATTGTTCACAAGTATTGCATCCAAAATGCCACCTTTCAGGTGGGTACTTTTGAGCTGGCCAAAAACAACATTCAACACCACGTGACTCGGAGGCAAACACTGTTGGAGAGAAGCAGCAACAGCCCCTGGAGAAGGGTGATCACTGGAGAGCCAATCGGGTGTATTGAAATCACCTGCCAAAATTTGTTTCGCATTCGGATATTTGCAGCATCACTCATTCCATTCTTGGAAAATGTCACGTACCCAGGTCAGTCGCTCTTCCAAAGGGCGGCCAGCATGAGGCAGATAGACACTCCCTAACAAAAGGAAGCTGTTGTCGAATGAAATGAGCCAAGCAGCGAAGCGATGGGTTTGCAAACTCATAGGCGCCCTCACACAAGCACCCTCAAAAGAAGAGCTGTACAACAAGCCAACTCCAAAACCAGGCAATGATTTTGGCGCTGGCACAAAATCAAAAGACCAATCTGTGTTTGTTGGAAAAATAGTGGCGCTATTGATGCCTGTCTCAGCCAGCAAACAAAAGTCGACAGCTTCACTTCGGCACCAATCAAGGAAAACATACCACTTGTCTTCAGCTAACGAAGCATCCCGGCGAGCGAGACAGTTGATGTTCAAAAAAGCAATGCGAATTCGGTCCATGGCTGTGTCCTCTCAGGCTTTCCGGCGCTTCTGCGCAGTCTTGGCTACAAAAGCGGCTTCTAGGACAGGCCAAATCTCATGCTGTTGTGGGAAGTCTAGAACCATATAAATATCATCCCTTTGGCTGAAAATCTTTCCGGAATGCATTGTCAGTCATTCATTTCTGCCTAATGGAACATACGTCGAAGTTGTTTGCGGATTCTCTGTGAGTTTGTAGAGGTCATGACTTCACATCATCCATACAGTCCATACACCACAAACTCTGGTCTAAAGTCACCATGGCTCCACTGGTGAAAATTTAAGCTGAATCTTTTCACAGACTTTTTTTGATGCCTATTTGCCATAATCTGATGAATCCGACTAATCCCCATTTCTATTCAATATCCATCTCCATCTTGCTATCCCATCTTTTTTACCATATCTGAAAATTTTCTCTAGTTTTTTTTGTGGCCCTAACGCCTATGATGCCAGGTGACAGTTGGGGCAGGGCCGTGCCACCATCGTACGCCATGCGCAGGCCTTGACGCAAGAGCTCCGAAGCTTCTTGTCGCCGTGGATGCTCGAAACCGAGGCGTAGGGCTGCAATGGTGCCACGCCAATAGGCTTTGGTATTTTGGAAGTCCACCTGTACAAAAATAACGAGAGCTCAGGGGCATGCCCCACATGTCACTATATGTCACTTACATACTAAGTTTATTATATAGTTCCTTTTTGGTCACTATATGTAATTCCAACAGGTCATTCTATGTCTCTTTTTGGTGTGAGGAATTCAACATTACCCTATTAGCCTAAGCGACTTTGTTGACTTTGGACGCAGACTTGTAGGAAATTCCAACGACAAACAACCCGGAGCCTTTGCTTGACGCAACGATGAACGCAAATGAGCGTACATGAAACACTCAACCATACACTCTTCCCATTCAACAACTTCACTGTCACATCCCATAGGACTTTTTTGAAACAAGCTAGGCTTTAATTGCGCCTCTAAGGCCATTGTGCAATCTTCGAGGGCCAGCTCGGGTTCATCCAACAAAAGTCGGAGATGTGCACGATTGGCAGAAATTTGAGACACTGCTGTTTTCAATGGTTCAAAGTCCTGGATCTACGTGGTGAAACAATCTGTCAGGTGGTATAAACCAAATTGGAACATGGAGTTGAGAGAGTTTCAACTGAAAAATTGGCATCTGCAACTTTTTGGAGGTCATGAGTTTTAACAAGTCAACCAAAGAAGAAAGGTCACACACACACACAATGCAAAATAACTGAAAAACACACATCCTTCAACATCCTTCAACCAAATCCAAGGTCTCCTCCGCAATACCTTGAAACTGATCAATGGCTTTCCAACCAATCTCAAGACCACGGCTGTAGCATTCAATTGCACCTTCCTTATCCTGTCAGAGGAGTCTGATCTCTTGTGATTCAACATCCACTGACTAGAAAATGATTGGTGCTGCTTGAAACATGTCTGATGGACGGGTCTCCTCCTCCTTCAGCTTTGCATTGCCCTTGTCTTTCCAAGTCAAGATGATCTCTAGGTTGCTCATGGCATGAATGCTGAGAAAAGCACTGATGAAAGGATGAAAACAAAGAATTGGCATTGGAATGGTTGGTGTAGACTGCCTCTAAAAAAACAACTTTTCCATAGGATTTGTCATGAAATCCATGAACCATGACACTCGACAAACTCGATGGTTTCCGAAAAGCCTGGGTACTTCTAAGGGGAAGGTACTTTTGTCTGTGCTCGCTCGCAAATTCCCGAGAAAAATCCATAGGATCCTGATCCTGCAATATTGTGCGTAAAAAATGGGTAGTGAGTAGCTTTCAAACTTTGAAGTCTCTACCTGGCGAGAAGACCAACAGAAACTTATATATATATATATATGCATACATCTGGTGGCATAGATCCAGATTCAAAAGCTCAGAGCCGAAAAGCTGCAGTTTCTCTTGAAAGACCAGCTGATCTGTCACAACTCACAGTCAATTTGTATACACTATGATCAATGATCACCAGGTATTTCATTGTATTTCAATATTTCTATCCTACCAAGATCTTTGAACACTGGAAAAACAGAAAAATAAGGATCAACAATCCAAAGTGACACATCTCTTTGAAAAGAGGTACCATGCTTCCTTCACCGACTCCGAAATGGCGGCGCCTCCAACAGAAAGAGTCCATCCGATAGGATCTCCCAAAATGTTCATGCTACCCAGCACCTTGTAAGATTCCCACCTGAAAACAGCGGAACGGTTGCAAGCGTTTTGGTGGAATGAGTTCCGATATATTTCATGGACATTACTATGCAGCATAATACTGTAAAGATCATCACCCAAGTGAGCCGTGTTTTTGCTCCCTTGTGTCATGGTACCTGTCCCTCAACTGTCCTTGCACTAGTCTCTGATACATACCAGCCAGCCGCAAGGCAGCAAAACTATACTACAACACATTCTGCTATAACTTGCAAAAGCAAATCTCAGCCGGGGGCCCCACATGCCATGCTTGCAATAGTTGCGGAACAGGCCCATGGCAAAAGGAGTTAGGTCGGCTAACTCTGTTCGAATCACTGTCCTTAGCGGACCCGAGATTGGCCTCACGGTTGAACGAATGCCATGGCCATTTTGGCAATAAGAAAGACACTTCGCTTCCTTGGTGTATAGTCTTAAAGATTCTGAAAGTATGTTATGTGATTATATGACCAAGCATACCCCAATTGAAATCTTCAAGGCACAGTAATCAAATGTCCAATGCCAAGTATCTCAGGGAGCGCAAATCGTGGTGTTACATGGCCAATACTGGAGAGGACCCCACTTCCAACCTCATCCGATCTATTCAGATTCACTTCACAACTCAAATCGTAGCAAAAGGATACCCTCCCTGAAACTAACATCTGAAATGATGGCATCCGAAAAAGAAAATAATTTTCACAATCATCAATTGCAGATGCTATGCTGGTTTCAGGGAGGGTAACTTCTTACATTTGCTTCAAGTAGCACTGGTGATCACGAAGACCAAGAGTTTTTGTGCAAAAGTGAGGACAGTCCTCGGTGGCTATCCGATTCTGACGAGTGAAATCGGCTGTGAAAAGCATGGTTGCAGCTCAACAACATCTGCCTCTTCGATCTGTGACGTTGAACCGGCCAGGCGTCTTCATGAGACCATGTGAGCGATAAGTCAAACGAGCCAACTTTCGAGAAAGCCACATAGACCTTACACACAACCCCCGGTGAATTGTGGGATGAGTGGATGTCATTGGATATGCAAACATGACAAATCCAAGGCACTGGAGCCATTGTGTATCAAACTGATCCTCTGCATCCTGTCCCAAGTCATTGCTCCGGGAAAACTAGCCATGGAACATCCAAGTGTCTCAAGATTCGCGTGGCTTTTCGGGTAAGTCCCCTTCAAGACAATGAAAAAAACACAGGGGCAATCCGAAAAAAACTAATGAATGTTGATAATGAATGTGAATGACTGAAGTAAACTCAAATTCTGTTGGAACACTTTGTAATCGATACCCCAAAAATTATCAAAAATTGCCCTTTACATCCTTGTCCCAAGTTCGAATCCCCACCTCCAAAGTCGTTGCAGAATCAGATCCTGATGATGCCTGGCACGGGAGCCGTTCCGTCGCCGTCCAACAAACAATGTTTCAAGACTCCAAGTCCTGAAGCTGGTCGCCATTTTAGGTATCGGATTATCTACTATTTTTGTTGACTCCAGGACCATATGCCATTTTTTTTCATTATCTTTAGTCTCATTCGTTCCACTTTTCTCCATTCCACTCAAGCCTTGCTTTGTTTCAGTATCTTGGTCGTCTTCTTCATGGGCATCAAGAACTCCACTTGTGCTATTAGGGCTCCTGGGTCGATGCTACAAAAGACTTTGGAAACACCGATGTCACCAATGAAGTCTGGTCAGCACATAATATTCGCCAGTGCGAAAACACCAAACTTCAAAGAGAATATCGAAAAAACTTGGTTCTTGCAACTCCCCATCGAGTGATCAGCTGAGAACTGTGTACAGAGCTCCTAAACGAAACTTTTCCAAATAAATGGGCCGGTGTGTGGTCTTGCCCGAAGGCACGTCAATTCCTGAATCAGCGAGCGCAAACTAGATGAGCCATGCAAAACAAACAAATGTATCCGGCTCATCTTGTTGATTCATCCATCAGTTTTTAAGCTTTTCCTGCATGTTTTCTTCGTTGTGGCCTTTCTTCGGCTCAAAATTATGAAACATCAGAACCTGCAATCACGTGGTCCTTGCAAGGAAAAACCTGTGCTCAAGAGACACATCAGCTTATGTCAGCTATGCTGTGCAAAAATTCGACCAGAAACGCCCTGAGATATGTGATGATTTTACACTCTTGCCTGGCACTTGGACAAACTCCACCAAAAACACACCAGCCGCAGCCGACAATCCACACAAAATTATCTTTCTGCTGGTGTAACCACAATTTATAATCCACAGAATTTACATGTACGATCTTGGCTACAGTTGCACTGCGCATGAAAAAAACACAAGGAAGCTTTGCCAGTTTCAACGTTTTCATACTTTTCCATCGGAAATGTTCTCCTTGTAGTGGGAAGTTTCACCAAAATGCATTGATGGTTTCAACAGTTGGCTATCTGAACATGGGTCGATACGCAACAGCAGCATCTGCCTCCTTCACGAAGATTGCGGATCTGATTTTCCATGATTTGGCGATCTTCTGCAGATAGACCTAGCTCATCCGGAAGATATCCTCTCTTGAACTATTTTACATTGAGGATTGATTCATCAATATTCATTGTGATTCATCCGTTTTTAAATCGGACTCCAAACATTTCTTGCAGAACTTTTCGAAAAACTGATCGCCTCAAACTCCCCAAACCTGGCAGGTTTTGTTAATATCCACATCTCACCTTGCACAGCTGCAGCAGCATTGGAGTTGGCTGTAGAAATCCAGGCCAAAAGTTGTTGGCCAATTTCAATCCAAAACCTCGTGGTCTGGATGACCAGAAGAAGGGATATCTATGATATCAACCGATGTAGCCATAAGGTTGAGAACACAACAATCATATGAATCATATGAATCTAGAAACATCCTCATTATTCATTGCCATGTTAATCTACCAAAGAATACAGGTCTTTAAGTGATTAGCAGGGTCCAAAGTGGAATTCCAGGAATTCAAAATGAACAAAAAACCCGATCATCCAGGTCTTTGGGGATTCTGAAATCTCCAAAATCACTGATTATTTTGAAGCCAAAAAAGGCCAATGTAGCTATGTATTTTTGACTTATCCATGAACATTCTGGCTACATGACGTGCTACTGCTTAGATGTTGAGGAAAAATTGCAACGTTGCAGACCTTGACACGTACCTCATCTCTTGACCTCTATTGATGGAAAAAAACAAGGAACATTATCTGGGATATGTAAATCTCTCTCTCTCTCTCTATATATATATATATATATGTAGAACTCTGTTTAGAAATTAGGAGAAACTACCTCTTTTATGAACTGGTGAACGGCCCATTTTCTGAATCAACCTTTGTTCAACTCCACTTTGATTGCCTTTTTCCAAATTCCTCAGATCCAAGGGTCTCCATATCCAAGCGCATGATCACAGGCTGCAATAAGAGTTCCAATTCCTAGCGTGGTCATTTCATCATCTTGATGATGGTCTTCCCCAAATCATTTCCTATACAACTCCTTACTTTTTTGATCATAACTTGATGGATGGAAACACTTGTGAACTCCTTGTTTTTGAAGCTAGACCAACTTGTAAATACGCCCCAGTTGCTACTCCAAAAACGTGGTTTGTAGGGATCCTTCCGCAATTCATACCTAACTATAGGACCTTGGGCTGTTATCATGACTCGGTATGTATTGTGACTAAGCGATAGCCTAGTCTCTCAGAATAGTGACTAGCAGCATAGACTATGTTACCAATTTTGCTAAACAAAACGGTGTATTGTTTGCTTCCCCAAAAAATCTGGAGAAACGCGTTTTCCCCGGAGAAAAAACTCTCATCATTTTGATGCACCTTGAAGTGTAGAATGCCACTGGGAACATCTTCAATACCTTGGTAGACCCAAACGTAGATGAGAATAATCGGATGGGAAACCTTCAGTTGTTGGTTGCAAAACTCAGTCCAAGGTGCAAAAGTACAAAAAGGGCACTGTCTCCTGTTCCTGGCAGAAAAAATGTGGAGAACTGCCATATTTCACAAGTTTTCACATGTGCACTCCCCTGGTCCAAACTCCACAAACTGACACAAATGATTCGCGAAAACTTAGGGTCCTGGCCTCCTGGTTTTTTCGATGCTTCAGATTCTCACGGCGATCGCTATAATAACCACTGTCCTTCCAGGCATGGAAAGTTGTTTTTTTTTGTTTCACGTTTAATCTGAGAAACTGATAACACAATTGGGTGCCTCTGGACAAATAATGATAGGTCGAGAACGGTCTGCCTCTCGCATGTTGTCGATCCTGGCGACAAAAGCATGCAAGTGATAGAAACAAGGAATCATGTGTTGACTTGAGGAGGAAGTGACCTTAAGATGACCTTAACTTATCACAGTGCTTACCACAGAACTTCAAACCTTTACCACCTTTTTGAGCTTTACCTGGTTTACCTTCCAACCATTTGACTTTCATTGGTGATCTAATCTGTTTAATTAAACAACCCATGTCCAGCTGAATGCGAATCGATCTGCAAAATTCTACTTTTTTTTCCGCCGAGTTTCTGGAAATGATGAAGCACAAATTTCACTTTCCTTTCAGCAGCCTTCTTTCGAAGCCTTGGTCGACCAATTCAACCATCTCCCGTGACCGTGATGGTTACCTTGTGGTTTGGTTCTGTACCAAGTTGCTGAAGATGGTCCACCGTCACGGCGACAATCTCTTCATCCACAGCATTGACATGGCCACATCCCAAACTGGTGGCCTGTGCTTGGAACCTGAGCCCCAAACACGAAAAACTTGGAGGGGGCCACATTTTTTCACAGGAATTGCTATGAATATTTTGGAATAACAGAATAACATAGAATAACCCTCAAATTCATACTATTCCATAGCCTTCCATTTCTATCTGTGGATCCGGACACCACACAAATCTGCGCCCCTGCAAGCTGGACATCAATGTCCCAACCTGACAATGAAGTCAACCCCAAGAGTGCCGACATGGGGCCGTGTTGCACCTCTTAAAGAATGGTGAAGGAATTTATGTCTCCAAATTAGTGTCTTGTTGATTTGCCTATTTTCATTCCACATCTACTAAATACACCATGCCAGCTTTGCTCCAGAAAGTCCAAGCAGAAATCCTACTGCTCTTTGCTAATTTTCAGTCTATTCCATCTTACATCAAACAATTTTGCTGCGCAAAAGCTGCATCCAAAGCACACTCAAAATGAGCAGACGATCCCTTGTCGTTCCCCTGCACCATCAGGTGGTCCCTGCAGGCGTTGGAACATGGTGATTGGGCGAAGGTATATCTCTGCAAAATCTGAAACTCCCAGCCTGACAGAAAAGACTCGAGAGACACCATCAAAGCATCGATTCACATAGAGTTTGCCTGGTTTCTTCCTTGGCAAATTCCGGCAAAATTTGCCAAAATACTGAGATACGGATCCTGAAAAGTGGTGATTATTCTAGGAAGTGACAAGTTGGCGCAGTTCCTATGCAATGATCAATAGTAAGCGCCCTGACTAACTTAGTTTTGCACCGCTGTGCCAAGCATGAGGATTTGTTAAAAAAACGTAACTGGACATTCTAAAGGGCTCAGAGTGGATTTCAAAATATTTCACTTGTATCCTCGGTCCCACTTATGGCATGACCGCATCCAGGGTGGCTGATATTGCAAAACGAAACGCAGGAAGAGTGCCCAGGATGGTCCTTGCAAGATCTCCTGATGAAATTGTGACTGTTTACGACTGTATGACAGGTGGGCTTTAGGGTACGTGTATCGTGCCATCTCTCATGCCAGAAAAACAAACAGGCTATTGCGAGGTGATTCGTGTTGGCATAACTTATGGCTGCTATCGCGAGCTATATCTACTATTGAATGCTTTGGAATTTAACAAGACAGGAAGCAACATGTGATACCGTGATATCATATCTCAAATCTCAAGCAGAAGATTGCTCCTGCTGCAAGCCGCTGAAGGTCAACTTCATGTCCCCCACACAGCTCTCGACGAAGTCATCAAAGCTCCCTGGCACCCCGCAGGTTCAGTAGAAGTCAAATCTCGGAAGCAGCCACGAAGACCCCCCCATCTTTTCAACATGTAGCAAAATGTTGAAATCAGAAACATCATGAATCATGATGCTTCCTTGTCCACGTCATTCACAAGTCAAAATATTTAGCCATGCCTTGGTCATTCTGCTTGACATCTCCTCGTTCCTCCAACAGAATGCGCTTTACAAAGGCTGCCATTGCTGCTGTGGAGTTCAACGCTTGGATTACCTCGAAGCCATCCTGCTGCGATGGCGCAGTTGGTGCAGCCTACAACAAAAACTCTCAGACTCAAAAAAGGTGTTAAGTTTTGACCTTTGACAATGATCTTGCACATTTCATCCCATAAGTCGAGAATCCAACATGGAAATTGGTGGATGCGTAAAAAGGATCAACAAAGGGGTGAACGTTGCTGGATCTTCTGCCAAAAACAAGATCCGGGTGAAGTCAACTGTTTCGAGTCCTGCGAGAGTGGCTCTGTCTTGCCCATCATCTCCTTGCCCATCTCATCAAGCACTCCATCCTCAGCGTTGCTGACTTCTATCGGACAAGAGACGCATTTTCACCGTGACCTGCGACCCTTCCATTGCATTTTTCAAACCATTTGTCTGTTTTGACGAGAAAACTTGCCGATTCTTTGCAAAGGATGCCCTCCCCCCACAAACTGCTATGACTCAAATGATTGGATAGTCTTATGAAGCCTCTTATTAAATATTGCTCAAAATCCTTCTCTCCGCCATCGTCCTGTAGGGTTCCTGAAGCCCCAGTGACACTTTTCGATGATTGGAGACGATTGGGCCTGTCCACAAATTCCTCCTCGCAGCAACTCAGCTTGACAAAGGTTGTGACAATGGCATAACAATTGCAATGAATTTGATATGAATTGCAACTTGAACCTTGGACCCCAAAAAACGATTTTCACATTACCCATTGGTCCCCCTTTGAGGTTTCGGGGGCTCAAACTGAATAGACCCCCCTCTGATTTTGTGTGTATTTGGATGGGAGGATGCTAGTGATGTATAGGTATTCCTGGTTGGTTCCATCAATTTCCTATTGAAAAAACAGGCAAAACCCATCATCCCTGGCAGCTCCAAATCACTCCAATTCCTGTTCCCAACTCGCCTCATCAGCAGCATCCTCGTCACTGACCTGTCTCTGTTGCTTTAATAATTCTCTATGTCACGAAGGATTTTCGATTCCACATGGCTGAACAAGCTACCTTTTTCAAATAAGCCAGATTGTGCAAACAATTCAGCAGTTCTATCTGTAAATTCTGGGTTTTTGTGGGGCCCCAAAAATGGGAATTTTTCGCCTGTGCAGAATCAGCCGTACTGCTGCGACGCTCCTCTGGAAGGTAATGCGAAGCCACCTGCAAAACTTGATGACGTGGGAATTCTCATGGAATTCCAGACTTCTTGAGATATTTTAACATACACCTACCATATCAATCAACCAGACAAGCGCAGAATTTACTTCAGTTCTTTCCACCTGCAAATTGCCCGTTCTTTTCCTCTTGTCGTTGTGCCTTGGTGGTGAAATGCGTCCATGGTGCCACCGTTGAAGGCCATCGGCCCTCACGCAGCTCTTCAGCCAATGTCTTTCCCAGATCTTGTACATCAGTGCTTTTCGGCCTCGAAAAAGCGTCATCGCGTCATTACATGTGCTTTAACATACCAAAAAAAAT
The DNA here is from genome assembly GCA_000507305.1 of Breviolum minutum Mf 1.05b.01. Classification (NCBI taxonomy): domain Eukaryota; class Dinophyceae; order Suessiales; family Symbiodiniaceae; genus Breviolum; species Breviolum minutum. The sequence goes on along the minus strand of DF239313.1, from coordinate 205,567 downwards.
CATGGGCTAGAATTTTTTTACTGATAGAAGGGAGAACATATGAAAATATGATATTAGTATTTTCCTGAAAGGCCGGCAAAGCACCTTCATTTCTAGGGAGGCCCTAAATCAAAGTTGCGATTCACCATGGTTTCAAAACAATCGGTGGTGGTTGACGAAAGTTTCCGAACACATATCACAAATTTGGGCCTTGAAGTTGTTGTGACATGCATATAATTGGGTTTAACGGTGACAACCCTTGTTGCGTTCAATAGATAAGCAAGTAAGGATGGGTAAAGACTTATAGAATCGAAAAACGACTAAGTGACATTTCTTGGCAAAACCATGCAGAACAAACTCTGCAGACTAGTGACATTAAAGATGCTGCCAGCCTCAGCACAAGAAGCTTCTGAACAGAAGTGGAACGCCAGATCAAACTCCAAGAAGTTGCTCACAAACCATACATCTTTGACCTCTATTTCATTTATTTTCTTTTCACATATTCCTGGAATCATTCATTCCAAGACTGATTCAACCTACATAGCTGGCTGGAAACGTTAAGATCGGGATATTCCGGAATTCCTCCCTTGAATTGATGGATTTTCCAGGAAAATAATCCAGCATTTTCCCATCAGCAACTTGTGAAAATCCTGACCTAACCAGGTTCGTTTGGGATTTCCAAGGTTCAGGCTTTGGATGCATCGCTGCTAAATCTTCCAAGTGCCTCCTACAGAAGCTACGGCGACCGCTCGTTAAAACCAGCCATGGTTGTGCAAGCATGGCGCAGCACTCAAGACGTTCCTTTGCTTTCAACAGGTTTCGGCCCCTTTTTTTTGGGGTGAAAAGATCCAAAAACTACCGAACTACCGACCCAAAACAATGTGTAGCACGTTGTCGCGTTGTTACAAGGCCAAACATGGGCCCTATGCAGGTCAGTTTGTTGCGCATGGTGGCACTTGGGAAATAAATGCACAGAAGCCTTGAACTTGGCTTCATTTTTGACTGGTCACCCCACTTGACCGATCACCCCGAACAAAATACTGCTCAATTGATAGCCATCGACTAGTTAAGTAGCCATGAAAAAAAGTGAGTCTCATTTAACTCATGGCTCTAAATGGGAGAGAGGCTCAAAGAAAGCAAAGGCCAAAGCAATGACCTCAGGTTCCTAAACAAAGCGAATCTACCGAATCTACCGCCTGCCTGTCCTGATAAGCATGTGCATCACATTGCCAGTGTGCTCCACATCTCTACCCCATTTCAATAAAGCCTGGCAAAACACGGTTCATTATGAGGGAAACTATGCACCCATCTTTCATTGTCTTGCTCTTAACAAAAAAACAGCATTCATGATCAACAGCAAGGCACAAAAAAACAGTCTCACAAAGTCTCATTCAACAAAGTTCACGAATCATCACGAATCCAAGCCCAACCCTCCAACATCCTCCAACTCATTGAAAAACGTAAACGCTTGAAATAACCTGAGACATTTTTTCCGCCTGAAAGGCGTCTTCAGGTGCTTTGTCCTTTCGAACCCATTTCTCTTCTGGCAACTTCTCCAAGAGCTGAAGCAGGTTTGGTAAACGTCTGAAGCTCGATACCTGAAAAACAATCTGCTGGTTTGTTGGCGTTGTTTGTTGGTTTCTTGGCTGCAAGAAGCAGAGGTGAAACCCGAGAACAAAAACGGGGTTGTACATTGCTATCAACGCTGACCTTTGGGATATGTTGGGTACATAAGTAATCTTTTGGGATGGTTGGAAAGCAAAAACAACTACCATGAACGATCTCGTCAAAAGAAAGCTTCGATAACTTCTGCCATCAACTTTTCCTGAGGAGTGTAGTAAAGAAGCGTTTTTTAAATAAAATTTGTCCACCAAGAGACTAGAAACACATCAAAACCACCCCCCCAAAACATGTTAAACTTAAAATCATCTTGGTTGAATGCAGAAACCTTCAGGTCTGAATGAAACACCTCCTCCTTCACTTCGCATCTTTCGAAGTCCAAGCTGCATAGATTTTAATGTGATCATCTGAGGTGCTTAAGCCACCACAGTGCAGCCTTTGTGTGAGAATTCTTGTGTCCCACAGAGTCTGTATATACAAAGAAATTAAATATAAATCCGCCGGCCTTGCCGGCGTGTCTAGTGGTGTGGGGCTNATAAATTGAAGGTTCAAAGCACACTGTGACAAAAAATGCAATAATCATGGTGATTGTTTCTGGGAAGGGGAGCATCCCAAGGTATAAATATGTGTAACTTATAACTGTAAGACGTATGGATTGTGTCTTACCCATTGCAAGATAAATTGATATACGAAATCTATACCGTCCTGGTAAAACAACATAATGTATAGACATCCAGTGGAACTGAGGTGGAAATTACCGAGACAAGGGACCAATGAACTCTAATTAAATGGTACCAACGTGCCAACATTGCGGTAAAACAAACGGGCCGTAGCTATTGGGCTCAAACAACCATCACATGGCTTAAAATATTGTCAAACTTCAGCGGAGCCATCCTGAATCTTGCAAACAAAAGGAGAATTTTGATGTTTTTTCCATCGTCCCATCCATGTCTTGCCAAGAAGCAAAAATTTCACAAAGGCAGTCATTGTGTATGGGCCTGCAGAATTTGATGCTCAAATTACGTTGGGATGGATAAGATTCATATGATGGGATTCCATGGCTTGCTCCCGATGCATCCTGATGCCATTTGGCGTGAATTGCTGGGGAAGAAAGGAATCTTCCCTTAAATTTTTCAATCATCTCTGTTAGATTCTCGGAGTGTAGAACATGCCACTTCATTTTTTCTGTGGAAAGATGAACAAAAAACAGGTTAACATCCGAAAGGCCTTGCTAGATTAGAATCCTACTTCATCAAAGGTGCAACTGTTCAAAAGGATCAATTCTCCTGTAGACAATTGGATGTATAGGAATAATGATCTTAGCACAAATCTGCAGTGTATGAAGTGAAATATGTACAAATGAACATCACGCATCCAAAGCTGCAGTAAAGTGAAGACAAGAAACAAAGCATGGCTCGTTCATGGCCACGCTTCGTCAAACCACTTGCCTCTGGCTTTTCTGGCTCCACCAGGCCTGAACAACACGACACTTAGTTTCTACGATTCTCAAAATAGTCCCAACAGATCCCCGCACATTTCTTTCATATTGCCAACTACCAAAATGCTCAAAATGATCTCAAGAAAATCATAGAAAATCCAACACCTTTTAACTTTAAACAAGTCCTCCAAGAAAGCTTCTCAAACAACTGTGGCAGCAGTGCATAAACTCTAATAATTTGCCCGTTGATATCGCATAGTTCAGTTTGCCCAGTTTTCAGAATCATAGCAAATGTTGCGCGTGGAGTACAAGGACAAATTTTCAACCATGAGAACACGTACATTTTTCACTTCTGTAATTTCTTGGCTGAGAGTGTCGGACCTTTCTCAATCATCTGCTGTCTCATCTCTCTCGATGTGATGGCACCTTACTCTCCGTTCGTGGGGCCATGACGAATCAGGACAGCTGTCACAGATTTTCGTGCTATGAGAAGTGTATGGACAGGTATGGATAGTGGTGGGTTAAGGGGCTGCTTGTCCGGAGCCAGCAAAGTTGGTTACGTTTCTTCCAGAAATGCGCTGTGCAAAAATTGAACTGCGAATATAAGCCAATTCGGGTACACGATTCTATAATTCAAGGATCTAGGTCCAACTAGATTCTGAATCAAAGGTGTGAGTGTGTGCAGAATTGCCATAGGCCGAAGATTTTAGATCTATTTGCAGAGCTTTGACATCTGCAACCACTCCAATGTCAGCAGCAGTGCCATCCAGTGCCCATGCCAAAGGGGCCTAAATCTAAAGTCTCCAAGGCGATTGAGGGCATGTCGGATGATGTGGAGGAACTCAAATCCTCCAAAAAAGCGTCACGAATTGGCAGCTCCAAACATGAATTGACAAAGGAATGTTCCATTGCCCTCCGGGACAAACGGATGTGTGACAATTTCGGCTAGAAATCTTCAACATCCAACAAAATGACAATTTCAGCACCCTTGTCTCGTTGTCACTCGAGTATCTCTATTGTGTGTTTTTGTCCATCCAAATCCCTGTGCCACGGTCTTTACATGATCATAATTCATGCCCACCTGCGCCACGCGCTGCACGAAACGTCTTGTATCTTCTTGATCCTGTCACCGCGTAACCCCCGTCCAGTGGAATGGGACACGAAAACAAACCTCGCTGAAACATGATTTGATCGGCACCTCTTTCAAGAGCACCTCTTTGAAACCATCCTCGCAAACAAGGTGAACATACTGTGAAGTATCTCAGTTTCTTGTGGATTCTTTTGATAAACGGTAATATGTATAATCAATTTAATCAATTCACGCCCCCACTTCATAGTGGATAACACAACTTCCAAAAAGTTGTTCAGTGATGATAAAATCACGCATTTCCATGAGACGTGATCATTACCGACATCGGACATCTTTTAAACAAGTCGAGTCATTGCTCCTCAGTGAGCTCTGCTGTGGCCCCTGTGACCATCTTCACCGTGGCATCCAGCTTCAATGGTAAACCCAAACCCAATTCATGGGCCTTAGAAGTCAAGGTATGTTGGTTTGGAACGGACGTCTGTGACAATTTTACACCTTTTTTTTGCATACACTCATGGCTCAACTGGCTGAACTCAAATGGGCACTCCAGCTTAAATATTTGCAGAATAAAATGCAATGAAACGGCCTGATACATCTCCTTGTTCTCTGTGTGCAAGTCCTGTACAGGCCAAAGTGCCGTACTCACAGTGCTTGGTATTTCAACGAATTGCAAAAACTTGGCAACTTCGCGCTGTCTGGAGCTGTCACAGCCAGTCCTGGAGAATCAACACCTAAGATGAAATCTCAAATGGAATGTTTAAGTAAAGCTTTAAAGTTTCATATTGCTGACTTTACCAATAAAAGTGGAGAGTAACCAATGACGCTGATTTGTGGCTTGTGGGGCTTCGCATTTTAAAGGCACAGCTGGTGTTGGCCGAGGGACTCGTTCTTTTTGATTATATTGAGCACGTGTAGGCCAGTCAAAAGCAAACCAGGACAAGGGGGGGAGGATCTCACAATAGTCATCACCTGGCCAACTCTCTGAGGTGAACATCAAAAAACAGGCCGGCCAAAATGACATAAAATCACCATCAAAACGACCTGCGATCACAACGAATCAATTGTCGAGTCGGTATGTTGTAAGTTTTGCCCGATTAGAGCCTCGAAAGCGAAGTGCCAATGTTCTGGAATCCGACCAATTTTCAACTCGATAAGGTGGTGGCTCGTCCTTGGCCGAAAAAAACCGACGTTTCACAATGTCATGGGCAACAAAGGACATGCCTCGTTTGCGGATTCTCTCCAGGTTGCTCATTGCAACATGCTCCGCAGTTTCTGTATCTGTGACATTCTTGCATGACAATTCTGTAAGCACCCCAGCAATTGATGTAAATGCATGTAAAGCATGTTAAAGAGACGGTCTAGGTGCAGTAAGAAGATTTCAATGTTGAAATGACATCTTGCATCACAGGACTGGTCACAAATTCCACACCAGTCCGGAAGCGACAAATTCCCTTAGCAAGCAGCACTGAGGATCATGAACGCAGTGCTGTTTCTCACCTGAAGCCGAAGTCATGGGACTGCTTACATTGGCTTGGGAGCAACTCAAAAACACCATTCCCAAGGTTGATATCCAACATCATGGGCACATGGTAGCAACCTCTCAACAAAAATACTCGATTCTGTCTGCTTCAACAAGCCATGCGAGCCTGGACGGAACAGCGCATGAAGCTCACCCCACAGCCAGAACCTGTGCTACCACCACTGGAGAGTGCTACCACTTTCTCCTGCGTGTTGTTCAATCCAAGCCAACCTCAGTTCCAAAAATGGACCGAAAATGACGTGGGAAACGGTGACTCCATCAGTGCTTCACCATTTTGCCGAGCTACTGCTCCATGGCAAGCCTTTTCCCATGTGGAGGTCATAGTCGTTGTCGATGCCTTGGAAGCGAGTTTTTTTTTTCTCTTTGGGAAATTCTGAGGTCCGGAAGATTCAGGTTTTCGTTTTCGAAAGCTGCACGACGCTGCCATCTGCCGAGTTTTTCGTCGCTGGAATTCGCGTCGCATTTCTGGTGCGATCAAAGGCGCTGCATGGCATAGCACATGGGTGCATGCATCAAAAGATTATGCCCGCTTGCTCTTCGGTCAAGGTCCCAAACTTTCCGGTTTTTCGGAAACAGCGCATTTTTGTATCAATCGAATTGAAACTATCACACAATTCTATATTCATCTATACTATATTCATTTTTTTTACAAAAGGGAAACTGTTACACAGTTTTATATGCACGCTCTCTGAATAGTAGATGGTACAGCTGCCTTTGCACTGCTTGATGTACGAATTTCAATCAAGTCTCTAGGCCTGGGAAGATCCTCAAGAAATTGAGCTTTGATGTTGGAAATTTATGGAAATTTGGGCAAGTCTTATTAAGTTGCTTCCAGCTGGAAAGCTTATTTATGACCAAGCTTCTGAACAAATCGGGCACCTATACTTGCAATTCTCCAGCTATAAGTCACATTCTGCGACCCAGCTCATTGCAAATCACTCTGCAAACATGCCTGAATGAAATAGAATAAAAGGATATCAACAGATTGAACTGTAGAATTCTCGGCACCTTTGAAGAGTCATCTGACTGTTAAGCTGAACTTTCTGCATCGAATTTCTGCGCGCCAATTGTGTAACGAATTGCAGCCAGAGAAAGGATGAGACAACAGAAATGTTCATACCACACATATCCACACATTATTTTCATGTTCGATAATATAGTATGTTTTTCTAAAGTTTGGACTTGAATCTCTGCAATTCGCCCACCTGCTGCTGCCCAAAATCATGTTGGAACTTGGCCAAGCTCCGAACGAAGGAGTTTCGTTCGGAATCTTGGCACAGGGGTTGGGGCTCCATCACGGATAACTTTACAAAACCCCCAACAAAAAGCCAGGTATCTCGGCATAAGTCAATGGTAGCAAGGCTCCTGGAGCTTTACTGCAGCCAGGAGATTTGTTACCATTTACATTTGCCAATTAAACATGGAAAACTTATTGCAAACGAGCGTTTTCTGCCAATTGCTTGATTTGGAAGTCAAACCATTGCCCTGCTTCAGGTGCTCTTGGTTCATCATTGCGACTTCCAATGCTGTCAACTGAAGCACAATCTGTATCGAAACGTGGGCATGACGAACCATCAGGCAACACTTGAGTACATCCATCAGACTCACCTGGTGTTTTCAACCAAAAGTACGCATCTACAACTTCAGGGTTGGCAGTAGCGATAGTGGCTACGTGACCTACACCAGCACCACGGATGTTACACCAGTTCTTGCATTCACTTCTCATTCCTGCAGCTCCATTTCGACCGGTGTCAATGATCATATGCGGCATAAAGCCTTGAATTCCTTCCGACATGGCTTTGCGCAAGTGAAGGGCATAGTTGAGCTCATTGTTGGAAGGGTTCCACTGACCAATGAGATCGCAAGGATCAGCACAGCATGGATGATCATTGTTGTTTCCACCAAGGCAGAAATCATAAGTGTCACAAATCTCCCCGACATGTTGATATCCGGCCACATTGGATGCAAAGCCACGAATGTGAGAAGACACCTTCAGCCCCTTGATGGTCTTGACGAAATCCTTCATGTTGTCCTTCCAGCCCAGCCAGCCTCCATGACCAGCATCCAAGTAGATAGCCGCATAGGGATCAGCAGTTGCTAGTGCCTTCACAGCATAGCTGACGCCTTCTTCATATGCACTCTTGGTGGCAGAATTGCCACACCGAGGGTCACCCTGGTTGGTAGACAAATTTGGCAAGGAATCAGGTTCAATGACAAGCACCACTGGAACGCGGCCAGAGTACTTCCGGAGAACTTCTGCAATCTGGTCAATGTACTCCTCCTCATACTCTTTCAATCCTGCACTGCAGAACTTGTCAGACACATCTGTGTAGTCACATCTGCCATCAGATTTGTAGCTGCAGCAAATCTCTCCATTGGATGCTTTTGCATGGCAATCACGGTTGGGCAAGTCATAGACAATGAAAAGAACCAGTTCTGGAACAGGTTTGTTGGCTGCATCCTCCAAAATGCCTTCCATGGTGTCGGTGCTGCCGCCTTTGATCTTGCCTTTGTTATCCAACCAGTATGCTGATGGGATGTCTCTCATGGATTCCAAGGTGTCTTTGATTTTGCCACTGGCCGAACCGATGCTAGTCTCTAGCGAAGTTTTGTAGCTAGGATTCACATAGAAGACTTTCTCAGCGAAAGGATTCCTGAGCTTTTGTCTTTTAGAGCTCAGAATGCGGTGAAACATTGAGAACAAAACCACTGTCTCCAACTTCTGCATGCCATTCTCTGCCAGGTCATGATTTTCGCTAATATTCTAAGATTCTTATTTATTATATTTGCTGAGAATTTACTTTAATCTCATCTTCCAGGATCTGCTCAATTCCTGGCATTTAGCAAACTTCCAACTGAAAAAATGACTAAGACTCTCTGATGTCTTCAAACGCCTCATGCTTTCTCCATCATCCATGGAGTTCATAGGGTTTATGATGGCCATTGCCGCCATCGTAGACACCAGCAGTGCCAGGGTCAAGATGGCACGAGGGCGCCATGCGGCATCGGATGGCCGCGGAGGTCCCACGCCAATGTCGATATGCACTTCGTCGCACCTCAATGTGTAAACATCCCAAGAAATCCGATGAAACTGGGATGATATTATGATGCAATACTAAGGTATACAAAGTAGTTGATGCCTTGTTTCTGTCAAAAAGTTGACCAGTCATGACAAGTCAGAAAATCGAACCAGGCGAGCGACCTCTCCATTGGCAAGTCGTGATCAAAAGAGTTCACAAGGAGAACTTCTCGTCAAGCGTTGTTTTGTGCACAAATGGCTGGCGTCAGAAACATGGTCTCATCTCGAACGCCAAATAAACAGGATGCTCGAACGAAAAGGAATGGTTTTTGGCTGTGAGTACGGCAAGGAGTGTCTTGCAAAAAACACAGCACTGTATGTGAACCAAAGGTAAAAGGCATCTCGTAGCATCTGGCCATCTTTCAATAGTCCTTTAATGCCATGGTACGCTGCGCTAAAAAGATCACACAGCCTTTGCCGGCACCATCAAAGTTGCATGGCCCAGCCTGTGAGCAGTCCAATGTTGGCTCAAAATGTGACCCTTTTAATTGGACCAACAAACGAAACACCTCAAGAATTGCTATTCTGGCACCCAATCAAGCCTTCAATTGCCTCGTCCACATCCTCAGGAGATAACGAGAAGCGCACAACAAAGACCATGGATGGTACAGTATCATTGGAAATAGTCCAAGTTGAAAAAACCCAATCCCGCCAATCCAATTTAAGGGAATGTTTGACCAAGTTTAGCCACTCTGACTCTCCACTTCACCTACTTTCAGGCTCTAGAATTTCAACGCAAGGTGCTGCATAGAGATGTATGGTTGCCCCTTGCGACGTAAGTCTAAGGCCTGGCAGGAGAAAAGACGAAGACGCAAGGTAACTGTCAAGTGGTAAGGCTTCATGGACATCCTGCACCACCAAAACCAAGCAAATCATGTCAATATGGTCAAAATATATCATATACATTCATATGCTATCTTGTGATAATATTATGTATTAGAATACGTTGCAGCATGTCTCGATACTATATTAACTGGTGCAGGATTTCGTCCATATGTTCACCCCCTTTTCTCGGCATACCTTGTAGGAGATACATTTGCTGTGTGTCTGAAGGAAACAGAAAACAACCTTGACTGGCTAGTCAAGGAATTGGTGTCACCTGTTTTTCACATGTACATCGCCCAGCCTCACACTTCTTCCATGGTTCCTGGTGCAACCATTCAGCCGCATCTTCTTCATTTGGGAGTCCTGTGGTGGTTGTGTACAAGGAAAAAAGTGTGAGACATCTTGAGACTGTAACGCTCATATGCCATAGTTGAAGACGAAGCAACAGCAGCTTTCATCTTCATCTTCCCACCAATCGCATTGTAATTAAGCAGCCAAGATGCCAATAAAGATCTCGCATGCAGAGGTCAAAATGAGATCACCCACCTGAAAATCCTGCAAGGGGCAGCGAACATGCACCGAACTTACTGGTTCCACGAAGCTAAAAACGTGGCAAGAATGAAGCGATCCTAATTTGCACCTTTAAAAATTCCTCATGGCATGTCTTTGCATGGTCCTTGGAGTACTTCCATCGCAGGCACATCAGCCGACCCTCCTGTGCAAGGATCCGCATTCTTGAAGGAAGACGTCCTGTCTGGCACGGAAGATCCTTGTAAGGAATGACTCCTGGCGGATGGGACTTGGCGTTCCCATGAGGTCCGTCATTTTCAGTTCACCTTAATCTCCCTTCCCTTGGGTCCTGAGGAAAGGACTCGTTGCAGGGCTAGTGTCCCCTTCATCTCCACGTGAATCATCCTAAACAAAGCCATGACATGTACGAATCTACTATCACTTCTTCAATCGAATCATTCAATTCATCATTCCATCGCATTCTGCATCTCGCTGATGGGTTGCTAACCGGTTAGGGTTGTGAGTGATCTGATCTCTCATTGTTCCATCTCCAGTTTCCAAATGCTTGGCCATGTATCTGCAAGGGTTCACGGCCAGGCAAACGAAGGGCTACAGCCTTTCGGCCATTCTTCGCCTCGGAAGCCTGGTAAATTCCAATGCTTTCAGCTGTTGAAGGGCCAAAAAATAATACCCCGGGCCCGCGCCTGGCAACGTAAAGGAAAGTGAAAAATAGCCAAACCTTGGATCGGCGAAATAGCTTAAGGTCTTAAAACCAAGATGTGGAAATGAGCAGTACGTGCACTTCAGTACTTTCATTCTTGTTTACATAAGTCTTTAAGTTTATATTGTCAGGTCATTCCAAACAATCTCGAGTTAGATTTTGCAAAAATCTGCTCTGTAGTGTATTTAGGTTATTTGGCTCAAGAAATGTGATTCACCAAAACACTCTTCGATCTTTAACCTCAGCTTTTCTCTTGCCCAAAAAACATCGAGCAGTTTTCACTGCATCCATGCTGCTTTCGCCCGGTGGAATCCACATCGCTTCGACCTTGTTCAACTTTTGTATCCAGGTGCTTTATATGACAAATGATGTTTGTGATGTTGATGGCGTTTAATTATACATTTTGTGCGCTTTGAGCACTTCATTTTCAGACATACCCTGCTGGGAACTCACGTATCAACTCCCAAGGCACTTTTGAAGATGATTTTCCTTTTCCAAAGGTGGGATATGTTAGTTTCCTGCAGGGTATCTTTTCCACATCTTGTGTCTAAGTCAATCCTGTATCCCTTGCAGGATATGGGGATCACCATCAGTGATTCTCAATGATGACGTCCACAATGATTTACCCTGCACCCAAAAGTTGGTCAAACAAGGAAAAAGGGCCGACACACGACCCGAGTATTTTCAAATTATCATAAATTGTCAGCTTACCTTGGTTCAGGCATGAGAAAGTCCACAAATTGAACGAATCTGTTTCAGTGCTGTGATGCAAAACGCCAAGCAAAGCATCATTTTCGTTTGCTGGAATTCACTTGCTATGCTTGATGGGAGTCAACCACCCCAGTTGGTGTCCCGCCACCTCGTCTTTCTTGGGGTCAGCAATGAAGTCCATGACATTCATGGTCTGATCCCCTGACCCACCGGACATCACGCCATGACAACCGATGAATCAAGGGGGCTTCTTCTTAGAGAATAATTTTTCAATTGCTTGATTGCTAGCCTTGAAAAAGGTCGCTTCATCGTGTCATCCTCACCGTGATCTGGTTTAATCGGAATCTTCTGAACATGCAACTTTTTGTACTTTTTGTTCCCTCAACCTCCAGCCAACCATTTTGCCTGAGAATTCTTGCACAATCTCTTCGACTCGATTTGTCACAGCTGGTTCAGGGTTGTCCGTGTTCTTATTCCTCAGTAGCACAGGTCTAGCAAGGTGGCTCCTCAATGCACCAAAACCAGTCGATATGCTAATCTCAAACTTCCCCCAGAACCACCCAAAAGAAAGGAATTCCTTCACGAAACTCGAAACTTGTTGGTTTCAATGTCTGATACAGTATCTCCAAAAAAAAGATAATTGGAAGGGGAAATGGTTCAAAACATAGGGGGTCCAATCTTCAAGTACGGTCTCCCGGATGATCTCAACAAACCAAGCTGCGGTAAAAGCCCTGGCATCACCTGGACGAAGCTTGCGCTAGAATTGCCTGGGAAGCAACGCCACAGTTACCTGGGAACCTTAAAAAACATTCACTCCGAAATCCTAATAACCTGTCATACCTCTGTAGAAACAAACTCAAAAACACACACAAAACCAGATATGTATGTATATTATATGTATATACAGAATCTCCACCTTGGTGCGGGTGGACATCATTAGACATTTGTCATCGTGAATGTCACCAGTTGCCAGTGGCATCCGCAACAGTTTGAACTGAGATCATTGGATGTTGGTTGGCAATCAGTCATCGCCCCACATAAAGGTAGGGTCAATATGGGATCGTTTGGCCCTATCCTCCATGTTGACCCTGTAATCTACTTCCAACTTCCAAGTTCAAGATTTGGTGGGCTTCCAGTCCAAGGTGCGAAGGATGAAGCGTGGGGTTACCGTGACACCCTTCCCAGGAAAGCGAGGAATGCTAAGCACTGCATGCACCTGGCACTAAAAGCGCACAAAACTCTCTGAATTTTGTGACTTGTGAAGGTAGCCGCTGAGCCGCACTTGTGGAAATCAATGTAGGAAAATAGACTGTAAACTATAAACTTCATACAAACCACATTTGAGTGAAAGCCTTCAGATTCCGTTTTTTCCAAAACACCACTCCAAGAGCGACGTTTCATGCTAAATGCTGCTGACTCTGGCGTGGAATCTTCAAATCATAACATTGGCCTAAATGAACTTGGCAAAAAGCGGCCTGCAGCGACCTTTCCATTTTTGAATCTAACTCCCTCTGCATTGCCACGATAATGAACCATGACACCATTTGACAACCCACAAAACACAGCCGTTTTCACAACTCCACTGAAACCCAGGCATCCCCTCTCGATTCCTTTCTGTTTGTGAGGGTTTTTCGGCGCTGCAAGAGCAGCTCTTCGCTGGTCACTGCTGCTTCTTCGTGCTTTGTGAAGCATGTTCATCCTCAGAGAAACCACTCCTGATGGACATGATGATCAACACCAATCCCAGCAACACAATTGATAGAATTCCAATAGAGCCAATAATGGTGGCGATGGCTTCCGGTTTCTCGATGTTGTCAATGGCCCATTCCAACATGCGCGACGTCTCCCGTTTGTAGAAGAAGATCTTGGATGTCATCGTTCTACTCTGTCGCAATAAGGGTGCGCCTCCTACAAGCTTCCGCAAATCTTCTCGCAGGGATGTTGCACGCAACTGCTCTATGTCCTGTACTTGGGGCTGTGTTTCGTACCAGTTGAGCCGATCTTGTATAATTTCAAGTCTCTTTGCAGGTATCACGCCAAAACAAGATTGCCGGTCAAGTTCCTATTTTAACACACGAATCAAAAACAGGCATCAACTTCCGAATGCCCCTTTCTCTTGAAAACATGGGGTCCTCGATAAAGAAATCAAAGTTCTTCTCAGAGATCAAGACTCGTGGAAGTTCCCCTGGCAGAATGTTGAAATGCTTCAACTCTTCAGACCTCAACGTTTTTTTTTTGGAAAAAAAACCCACGGTGCCAAACCCGTGGGTTTTTAGGGGTGACATGGATGGGACGACCTGGATTTCTGAACGGAAGCCGCAGTTTTCACAACTGCCATGTAACAAACATCGGCCAGGTTTGTCAATTCTACTTCCTTTGAGAACGGAAACACAAAACAATACAAAACACACATCTCTCATTTTCAATTTCCATGAATCTAGAACAGCAAAATCCTGACAAGTCTTTCATCCAAGATTTTCGGTGTTTTTTTTGTAATTATTGTGTGCTTCCACGAAACCAATGTGTTCCATTCATAGCTCCAAAAAAGAAGTGTTCCGACAACTCCTGATCCTTCGCTGCTTGTCGAATCTCTGTCTCCAAGGCAACAGAAATGGAGTCGACAGCCAAAAGCACAGCTGATTGATTGCTATGGGTGAATTCATAGAAGTTCATCTCCCCCAAGGCCCAAATTCCTGGAAAACGATGCCTCAGTTAGAAAAAATCGTTGTTGGAAGAAAGTTTTGGTGGGATGAAACCGCCATTCTCAAAATTGCAATGGGACAAGATCTGGGTTGAGAGATGTTGTGAAGATATGCGCCAAAAGTCAATGAAACATGTGTGATGGTTACAGTAGATGAAGAATTGTTCTTGATTCGCAGGACCTTCACGGAAAAATGTGAGGCTCAAATTTGATGAGCTTACTTAGAGGTGGTCTAACACTTCCCACGTTCACCTGGTTCATTCCTACTATTTTTCCACCCAACGTCTCCTTCGGTGGCTGAAGAAAACCCAGCTGAACCACCGAGATGCGAGCTAATCCAGTCCTGCACTACGGACTCGTCCTCCAAGGCGCCCCGGTAAAAGCTGACGGCCGGACGGGCCGTAGAATCTCGACCGCCCCACTGTAGCTTGGCGGGCGAATACACCTGAAGTATGCGAAGTCGATTCGGCACGGTTACTATGTATTGGTTTATAACTGATTTTTTTAAAGGCACCTTACTAAATCAAACTTACCTTTTAACTGTGAGGTCTCTTGTACAGTAACTACAAGGTATGATAAATTATTCACCCAAATGAAAAAAAATATAAATGTGTACACATAAATTTGAATATGTACATACAATAATAAATATATTATTATATAAGAAATAGGCAAATAGGTAAATACACAAATAAATAAACACATGAATATAGAAATAAAGAAATATAGTCAGTGATGATTCTTATGCAAAATTATGTTACCCGTACTAGTCGCCCTTGAAAGGGAGAAACGCCAAGATCTCCCATAAAAGATATTCATAGATAGAAGATGTGGTGTCTAAGAAGGGGCATAAAGTCTGCGGTCCTGGTCAAAATCACAGGCCACCAATTCCCCAAAGGAACAACACATGAACTTATTGTAGTTTATCATCCTTACCTAAGCTGCCGGCATGCAAGGTCACCGATTCAAAGGCGACCAAAACATGGTACTAAAGCAAATGGCTTGATGACAGCTATGCTGGCATCTTGTGAGTGAAGTTCTTCAGGGAGCAGTTCCTTGAGATCGGGTGCCATAGCAATCAAATGCCGATCCATCCAGTGAAGCGCAACAGGGCCAAACTCTTCTGCATACCTCACGATTTTTTATCACAACAAAAAAATCGCGGATTGAATTTTGGAAACAAAATACTGACTTCTATGCACTCAAATTCCAGTCAGATTTTTTTTTCATGATTGATTTTTCCCAAAATCTTTTCATGGATCTGGTTCAATTAGGATAATTGACCAAGCTAAATTAAGCAGTATCCATTACATTGACGCTTTCAAATCTTTCAATAGGTGCCCCAGCCTTTCAGACACCAAAAGGGCACTGTAGCTCTCTCCGACCTGGCGCGTGGCAAAAAACCTCCAACTTTCAAATTTGACAAATGTTTTCCGAAAAAACAATGACCCATCCCTGCTTAAATCAATCTTGAAGTGATCCAATCAATCTTGAAAAGTACCTAGCCGTTCAAGTGCATCAAATTACTGGTGCATCTTTTACCAAACATCTCAAAGTTCAAATTCAAGGCGGTTTCGCCATGGCCGTTTCCAACTCTTCCCTGCTCATGCGTTGCACTGCGGGGCTCGTCATGCGCTGCGCGTAGCGGAAGAAGCCCTCAACGCTGCGATGGCCACGGAAGTTCTGTGCCGGGCGAGTCTCATCGGCAAAGAAGAGCCTGGGAGCACCCACGCTTGGCCGTCTCCCTGAAGTCAAGGAAAATACGCAAATACTTACATATACAAATATATATATATATATACATAGATAATAAAACTCTGACTACTGAATAATTCGTCGCCCAAAAGTTTAAAAGTGCCAATTGATGCAAAGGATATGCCAGCTGTAGGTGAAACTTGTTCATGTATAGGATACGCAAAGGACTACGAGGGACGGGAATGACTGAAACATCAATGTATGGCACACGAGTAGTCCCACAGCCTCTTGATATGCGCCTGGTCTATCTATATAAGCGATGTCAAACACTTAGGACCAAAATATTAAGTACGATGGTAACGTGAACTGCAGCATGTTGATTGCCACAAATCTTAGAGGCTTTTTATACACAAGCCCTTCTTGTCAAGCAACTTGATGGTAGGATAACCTTGTACTTGGAATCTCTGGCATAGTGTCTTGTCATCGGTACACTCCACATGAGCAAAGGCCATTGGCACCTCCGACGAAAGTACTGCATCTGAGGCAGCTGAGAAAATGGGAAAAGTCCTTTGGCAGGCCTTGCACCAAGAGACATGGAACATGACCAATACGGCTCGCTGTTGCTGCTTCTGTTGGCTGATGAACTCATCAAAGCTATCTTTGTTCAATGTTGTGGTATCTCCACCATCACCTTGAGAGTCAAAAGCCGCCGAGCAAAAAAAGCTGTGGGTTTAAACGTGTTGATTACATAGATTAAAACTAACATTTACATGTTGGAACCGGGAGATACAAACCCAACAGGTTTTTAGGGTACTATCTTTTATCAGCCAAACCTCGCCCATGCCGAACCTGTTGCCCAAGAAGACACCACTATAGCCAGCAACAAAAATCGGCGCAAGAGTGGAACAAGTCTCATGGCAGCGTTTTCTACGATGTTTTGCGTCTTGTGCGCCAATTGATGCGGTTGATTCTTGGTAAGGATAAAACTTCCGACTTTTCTTTGATCCTTTCAACAAATGGTGCCTGGCGATTTGGAATCACCATCAAATCATGATGACCTTGCTGCAAAATCCGCGGAACATGCAATTCTGCGTGCAGAATTCCAAACAAAAGATGCAACCTTTGCATCATGCTCCACAAGTAAAATATCCTCATTGATTCTCATGAGAATTTATCATCACCAATCCACTCCAAAGTGGGAGCAACCATGATAGTCATGTCAATCCACTACCCACAAATAATTGCGCACCTGAACTCCCAGGAACATCACTTCTGGCGCATCATGACTCCCTGCTGATGCCATCATTTCACCTGCCCCCAGCTCACTTTGTTTGCTTCTTGTGGAGCCCCTTGAAATGCCCATAAAATATACGGTTAATGGCATCCAACAGCATCTATACTATGCCATTCTCATGAGATCTTAAGCTTCTCCAGTTTTTTGGCGCATCTCAACACTCACCTCAGCATCTCCGAAATTCCTCAATGAGGAAGGCCACTAAAAATGTGGGACCTCGTCTTCGGTAAGGTCTAAAAGATCCCATTTTTAGTGGCCTTCCTCATTTTGACATATTTTGACATATTGTCCTCAATGACCCAAAACAATCTCAACATATTGTGCAAACAGAAGGCATCAACAAAAAACCATTTTAGATGGTACAAATCTGTTTCACATGGAACACTGAAAACCAGCGCCTGAGAAAGGAAATTCTCTTTGGAAACCATCAATTCTAAATTCCATGTCAAACTATTGGGAGCGAAATGCCAGCTTTAACCCTCTTCGCAAGCATTCACAAACAACCCTACCATGACTGTGGCACCTTCACCAATGGCCTGGATGGGAACACCATTGCTACACCAGGAGCTAGAAAGTTGTTCCTTAAGTAAATGCTGGCAACAAAAGAGGCATCAACCAACACATCGATTTACCCTCCAACAATCCAACGTAACACCGCAGAATCATTTTTTTTAATTTCCAACGGGAAATATACAGTATCTGTACGTATATAAATGTTGAGTTTTTCGGTACTTTGCTTGCATTCTTGGAAGGTATCTTGGAAGGATTCCCGTACCTAACTACCTCAAGAAGGTTTTGGGTCACCCGACACCCTCATCCAGGGAACTAACATATCCATATCGAATAGGAAATGGATCTTCCACACCCTAGGTAAAACTATGACTGTGTATTAATTTTCATATCTTTAAACAATAGAAAACCAACGTCAGCATGGTGTCATCACAAATTTCTACTGTACAGATTGGATTTCGACCCAAGACAACTCACTTAGATTGAGAGATCAATGTTGTGGGTGGTCCATTGATGAAGGTGGTCAGGGCGATATAAACATAGAAGCAAAAAAAACAAGAAACAACCTCCAAACACTTTGAAGACAAGGGTGGGGCACCGAGGAAACCCTTTGGAACTGGCCAGGAAACTGGTACTTTCCCACGGCGGCAACGACCACCTTCAGTGTCCCAACCCTTGGAGATCTCGTCCTGGTGCAAAAATGCTCATCAGCTTATCGCACCTATTGAAGCCCAATGATCAAGACATGATAGAAGAAAAGAAACTATCATGCAAACATTTTTACCAGTATCGCCCGGACAAGCACGGGGCGGAAGTTGCAACAGGGGAACAAATTCATAAGCCAAACAAAAGAAGTTGCCGGCAAAAGGTGCGCAGGGCCACCGACTGGTGCGCTGCCCAAACTTAATTTTTTATGTGCACCAGCTTTCATCCATTCCGTCTAGTGGCGGTGTTTTGGTGGTCGCTGGTTGAGTTTCCATCGTGGTGATGTGATTTGCTGTGATGTTATGTGGAATGATCTTGTGGGGTTGGTTGCGAGGTGAAATGAAGTGATGTGGTTGGTTGTGAAGTGAGGCAATGTGCTTGGTTGCGAAATGTCATGTTATGTGACGTGATGTCATGTGATCCGATGTGACACGATGCAATTTCGATGGGATGTTGTGTGGTTGCGATGTTCTGTGGTTGGTTGTGACGACACGTGATTCGATGCGATGTGGTTGTGTGATTGGTGAATTGGGAGTTAATGTGCTGTGGGGCCCATGGCTGTAAAACCCTAGCTGGCGAGGTCCATTCCAATGCGCGGTGAATCTCTGGGATGCAAAGTAGAATACAATAAGGAGAACTCATGCCACAATACCACGACTCCGTACTACAAAGTAGTCTTAGTGCTCCGTGCTACAATGGAACTACAGCATTCATGTTAACACATGAAGTTTTCAGTACATTGCGTAGAGCAACCTATGGGATGCAAAGCACACCGGAACTACGACATTCATATTTGGTAGTCGTAGCATATGAAGCGTCCAGTTCATTGCGGAAACAACATGGAAACAACTATGGGATGCAAAGCGCAATGGAACTATGAGATTCATGTTTGATAGTCGAGTCGTAAGACGTGAAACGTCCAGTCCATTGAGCAAAGCAACCTACAAAATGCAAAACGAAATGGAACTACGACATTCGTGCTTGGCAGCAGGAACACACGAACGTCCTGTGGGATTCAAAGGGTAGTATATCTATTGTGCCTGCTCTGAAAAATGACATTCCAACTTTTACAGCACATCGAAGCACGCAAGCGTACCCGATCCTGGTAGCAGAGCGATGGCACCTGAAAAATGTCTTTTTCAAGAAAAATCAAGAGACATCGCGCCTGCCACGAAATTCGCAAAACTTGAACAAACTGTGAAATGCAAAACAGAATGAAACGGATGCAAGCAAACACGACCAACAAACAGGATTCCAATGCACACCACAGAAGAATAACGAGGACAATGCCATAATTACCTCACAAACCACCGTCCCTGCCACGACTTTGTGCAGTTGCAAAACATAAAGTTCACCAAATGTTGCAGCTACAAAAGGCACTCCTGAATGCAAGCATTGTTCTAGAAATGTGACAAATTCATTACGCCCACCGCACCAGCACACCGGCTGTGAAAGTCCAAGATCTGAAAATGCAGGAATTCTGCGAGACTTCCTTAAAAATCTTAAAAAATGATAAACAATGCAAGTTCAAGATTGGAACGAAAAATTTGTAAAACAGTCGCCAGATATCGCCAACAAAAGGACAAATCAAGCATGATCCGGCCAGGATCCGAGCATGAAAGCGACAAACCGCAACCTGCGTGTTTGCGAGGTTGAGAAATCTCACCAACTCGGGCCCCGGCAATCTCCCAAAATTTCACCGAATATTGCCACTGCCACGAAAACCACCCTCCAACATCAGCAAAGAGTTCAAAAAAGGACGAATCCTGCGAGACTTCCAGCTACTCTATTCTCAGCTACCCTTACTCTCAGCTACTCTACTCTCAGCTACTGTTACTTTCATAGACTCTTACTCTCAGCTACTCTACCTTTAGCCACTCTACTGTCAGCTACTCTGCTGTGTGGGTGAGCAAAAGTTCGTATATCGGAAGTTTTCCAACTAAACTTCCTTAGATCATAATCATGGAATGCACACAAGACAAATAGAAACCACCATTTTGCAGCAAAAACAAAGGTTGTCTTTTTTAATCAGAAGCTAGTGGCTTCCAATCATCAAAAACCAAAGTCAAAGGCCCCTGATGTGGACCAAACTGAGACGACAAATTTCGCGGAAACTGACGCTATGGTGATCGAAAAACATCAAAAAGTCTTCCCAATTTCCCTTGTATAGATTTTTGGCTGTGGATTTCTGATTCCTCGAAAAATTCAATTCATCAGTTCAGTCCTCTTCTTGCAACATCTGAATGGTACGATTCAGCTCGGCCAGCCACTGCCGTTGTGTTTCATTGTCCGGTGCATGGAGAACCAAGGTATGTCCTGAAGCTGAAGATTTCCCACCTACGGAAGAGGAACAATGATTCTTCCCAGCAACCTTTTAAAGGGGATATCGGGATATCTTAGGTCCCTGGACAGTAAGCTATAGTAAGTTCACACTCCACATGGTGAAACGCCAACGTTCCGTACTTTGGCTCCAGGAGAAATTGATTTTGGCGATTCGATCTCCCACCGGCCTCGACCGGGATCTTCAACACTCAAGCAGTCCTGGCAAACTTGAACAAATTTCATCTGGGAGTTGGATCTTTCTTGTAGGACTTGAGGGATTTAAGATGATTTAAGCAGGTTTAATCAGGTAGATGATTGATGGATCTCCCTATTTTATCCTATTCTTACAGAAAAACCAATTTCAATGAAGAAGAATCAAATACGGAACTGAATGTAACGAAACCGTATGACTTTCTTAGATACTGAACCATATCCGTAAATGGTATGGGCTTTGAGTGTCGCACAGCTGTCCTAGTTTAAGCAACGCTCAGTTGGCCGCCCAGCTCTGATTTTTGTCTGCGCTCTCGGAACTTTCTCTCTATATAATTATTCTTGCACGAGTCATTTCACACATCAATTGAACTCCAATTTCTTCACAAAGAAATCGTCTTCTTGGTGCTGAGCTTGCCCAGCTTATGTTGCAACTTGACACACACAGAGGTAAGGTTATCATCCTTCTCATGATGCATTGGTGGTCCAATTGCTTTGCCATGGGTTCCACTGCGCCACATCCTTCGCCCGAGGCTTTGCCGTGCTTCCAGTGATCCATCAAGGCATCCTCCTAACGGTGGCACCGGTGGCCGTCCTGGCTGAGTTGGCTGAGTCGGCACCTGACTTTCAACACGCGAGCTGGGAGAGGTCACGGGAGGTGTTTGGACATTTTGGACAAAGGGCATGGAAGGCTTAGCTGTGTTTGGGAAGTGTGATGCCACACCCACTGTACTTCTAACTCCAGGTTGCCGTGGAAATGCGGCAAGAGGTGGTGCATAGGAAGTACTTTGAGCTGCAAATTGAGGAAAACTTGGTGGTGGTGTTGCTGTGCCTGTTGGCCTCATCTCATGCACTGGTTTCATGGGTGTCACCGGTGCCTGTGGTGTAGAGCATGCTGAAGGTGTGTAGGAATGTCGTGGTGACCGCCAAGCTTGAGCACCTGGAGGTGCCCAACTGGACACTCGATTTTTTGGACTTATCCCTGGCTGCATGGGCACAGATGGAACCACCTTGGTATCACTAAATGACCAACGCATCCGAAGATTGGAAATTCCTGGCCCTGGTTCCACACGTGGAGTAAGGGTTGTGGTACTCATCGTACTTCTGGTTTGTGTGTCCGATAAGGCTGTACTGCCATCTTCAGTCATTGGCTCTTTGGTTGGCATTGCTTCCATTGAAACAATCCGCCTCGAGGACAAGCGAGCCGACGACTTTTCAGAAACCCTTCTTGTTCAAGAATCTGACGTTCAGAAAACATGTTGATTCTGAGAGCTCCAGCTTTTGAAGAAACATCCAGGGCTATCTGGTGGTGCGACTGGTCACTGGTCAGCTAAATATAAACATCTATCTGAGTATAGCGTTTGCATCCCTGCATCACACATATGTAGAAGAAAGAACTTATATCTAAATATGTTGAACACAAACAGGTAAATTATCGACAATATAAATCAACCTACATATTGAAATAATATAAAGCATAAACACATTAACGTAAAAATACAAAGAGATGTTTTATACCAAAATATATAAACATGTGTATATATATGTACGTATACTTTAATCTTTATATGTATTAGATTTTACCGCTAAAGCAGCTTGGAAATGATGGTCCGAGTAAACTTCTGTACCTTCACCCTGAAAAAAAACAAATCCCACCTTGGAATTTGGTGCGGAGCTGAGCAAGCTGAGCTGGTGCGAATCAATGGTTGGTACGGTGCTGTTGGTGCTGGTTGAGGTGCTGTCAGGGGCAGCCCGGTACGAATCAGAGGTGCATCACCTTGACATATGGCACAGAATGTCTTTTAAAACTACCCTCCCTAAAACTAACAGTTCGCACCTGGAAATGGATGGTTGGGAGACGATCCTTTCATTTTGGGGTCCGGCCTATTTTCAGGATTCGAGCTGTTTTTTTTGGGGGAGGGCACTTTCTGGTTGTTGACCATGAAATTTTATACATCCCAGGTTGCGGGCCGGGATTTCTTCCATCAGCAGAAATCATGTATGAGCATCCCACAATAGAAAACGAATCAATATGCAACTGGGGATGCCGGAATTGAACTTTGGGCACACTTGATGGTGTTCAGGGAAGTTTCACGCATGATGAGACTTGTAAACCGATCAAAAATATTCAAGAACTAGATTTAACTTCAAAGCTTCTGCCTTGTCTACGTTTTGGATAGTTTTGGTATGTTTTGGATATCAAATATCTGCGCCAGCTTCCCTTGATGGATATTCTAGCTTATCATGCTTATCCATATAGCATCAACATATCCCCAAGCACCAGGACCTGCCTGGACTCACTTCGGTCATTTCAAAGGCTCCTTGCAGGAGCTGTGCCGCACGGCGGTAGCGTTCGGGCCGGGGGGCACACGGCACCGGCTCACCTCGCAGCTGCGGGGAGCTACTCGTGGAGTTCAAGCCACCACTCCTCGGAGCTCCCGGCGTGTGTGGGTTGCTTGAAATCCAGCCTTTCTTCTCCGGTGTTTTATACAGAAAACATCATGAAAACCATCTGAAAACAATAAAGCTAGATTTTTTTTTCAAAGTCTAAGGAAACACATGGGATGACTGGTGGATCATGACTTGTCGGACAAGTGAACTTCAACATGTTGAAAATATAATTCTAAAAATATAATTCTAGATATCAAATTGATACCCGCCCTGAACCTAACGGTTCGCCCCTGAAAATAGACCCCTGGAAAAGGATGTTCCTATTGGAAACCACCATTTTTAGAGGCCATGTTTGTTTCAGGGACGGTAGATCATTTTTTTTTAATGGATTGAGAAGTTCCTTCAAATCTTGGATCGCCCAAGACTCGATAGCATTTTCACATCGTCGGGTGGAACCTGGGGCCCATCGCAGTGTGGCAAACGACCAGCCGTCACCTGGAGACATCTGAGAAAATCCGTGGCAAAAATGACAATAAGCAATGTATACATATAGATACCACCTATCTAGACGTTACAATTCATAACAATTCACACAAAATTAAAAACTCCAATCAGGAAGAATATGAAGAATGGGGGAATATCTGTGGAAGTGCTTGTAGTAGTGCTGGTGGAAGTGCTTGTTGATGTAGCTAGAATGAAAAATGCCTGAAAATACCATAATGATATACCTTTGGGGATGACTACAACCTGGAAAGGTCATTATGGTTGGAGATGGGAAGATGACTCCCAAAAACAAGTGCCCAACAAAGGAATCGCTGAATCTCATCCCATGACATCCTGAAATCCAAGTAGGATTCTATTGGATTCTAATATATAATTGGGCAATCAGCATCAATCAGCGCCTTTACAACCCCCCCAATTCCAAAAAAAACACATTTTTACACTTGAAGTCAGATGTTTCTTCAAGACCAGTGACAGCTGTCTGTATCTGTACCTCTTCCACTTGCTCAAGGCTCTCATCTGAAAGATGATCAATCAAACCAGCTCGTGAGATGGATAAAGGTAAAGGCCCAGAGCCCCCACCACGCCACGCCGCCCGATCGCGGGGCATGGCCCAAACCGGTTCAGAGCCCACATGCTTTGACTAAAAATGGCTGAAACCATGAAACAGATTTCACAAATCAAGCCCTGATGACATGTCAACAAAAAAAAGGACACATTTCAACATGTTAAACTCTGTTAAACAGGAACGAAACAACGAAACTCAGCTCTGAGATTTAAAAGACACTGCCAGTCCTTCACGCCGCCTGTTGTTTGGGGCTCCGCTGGCATGCAGCGGCTGTGGCGGCTCAATTGCCATGTGATCTTAGTTGAGAACACGGCAAGCGTCCTGCTGTGACAAAATCCTACCGAAAAATCCAAAAAATAGACAATCTTTGTTGGATTAACAAAGAACTACTGGCAGAGTACTGGTGATATTTACTCCTATCTTGTAGGATGACCTTGTGACATTCCCAGAAAAATCCATCTCTCAAGGTCGTTTCGACCATTGCCAGCTTCAATGGTTCCACTAAAACAAACCTTCTTACATGTCATGATTATACTGATTGGTTAAAAGATCCCTTGTTTTGATCCCCGTATAAACCAGCAAAATCCCCTATTATATATACATAAATCAACAATGCCAGGGTGATTCCCTGACTCCACGATGGAAGAATTTCATCACCGCCAGGCGGCTGGGATTGGATCTGCTTGCAAGTCAGACAAATCCTCGTTTGGCAAATAGCTGGCATTCTATTGGATTTTAGCAATTCCAATGGTAAATTTGTTGGAATATTGGAATATCTCTGTAAAACACCTTATTTTCAAACAATTCCACCATCACTTCCAATCCATCCTTTGATCATCTTTGGATTGTGATTCTTGCAACCTACAGATCACACGCAAAACAGATTGTAACACAGTGCTCAGGAAATTTCTGAAAGTGCATGCCGTGAAACTAGCCAATGCTGTTCATGGTGGCAGTCACATTTTGTCAAAAGTTGCAAAACTGTGAGGTGACTTTGAACGGTGCCGGAGCTGAGATCCCCACTGTCTTACCTTCTGCGATTCTTTTCCGATTCAAAAACCTTGACAATTGCGATGCAGCAGCCACTAGGAAGGAGGAAGTTTGTGATAAAAACAAGTTCACTTGAGAAGGATGTGGGAACAAATGGGTGCAACTGGATGATTAGGGATCTGAATACTCTCAATCATCTCAAATGCTGAATCCAGTACTATAGAGATTATCATTAACTGTTCTTTTAGGCAAACAAACGGGAATTTTTTGATGCTGCTCGCTTCCTGTACAACATTTGCCAAAAGCTCCGTGAAAAAAGACAGCTGAGAAACAGAGTGCCCTGGGAGAGCTTCACGGTATAAGCGCGCCAACAAAAGAGTTTCTCCTTATCTTGGACATCTGCAAAGCCCTTAGCCACACGTGGGATCTGGACATCTGCGCGGTCTATTGAAAATTTGAAAAGAGTTGTCTGTTGGGACGGTTTGCCGGGGAAGTACCTGCATCATCCTGCATCTTTGATCATCTTGCGTGTTGGAATACTGCGCAATCACCTGTTTGTATACATGTGTATTCGTCATACCTAAGTGAATTTGCATACGTAGTCGCCAAATTCCGATCAGTGGGAAGCGATATAAACCGCAGCACCTCAACATTCCGAACTCACACATTGCCATGTGTAAGAAAATGGGATATGATAGTAACAGCTTCATGACATGCACCCCCCTAACAAATCCATGGTTCAGTAGAAAATGAATGGAAGAAATCTAGCCAACCATGCCATGGATGTATAAAATCAACACGCGTAAATCGTCAGACAAATTAAAACCCGGGTCAGGTACATCTATCTGAGGCAACTTGTCAAACAAGTGACCACCAGAGTTTTGAATCAACATGGACATCGTGATCTCCTGTGCTGCAGAGTTGCTCGAAGTTCAAGATCTTCCGATTTTTCTGGCAATGTAGAGGGTTGATGCTCACGAACCTGATGGATTCTGGAAGTTTCTTTTACCTTAAGTTCCACGATCTGTTAAATCTGCATGTCACCTTTGTGTTTGGTTTCCACTTTTCTGCCGTTAATTTTTTTCATCGTTTCCATTCCGGGGTCAATGGCTTCCACAACGACTTTTAAATTTTAATCTTGACTAATTTTACCAATTCTTTTGTGCCCCCATCCTTAATCTCTGCAACAAATGGATGGCCTTTTTTCTCGTTTTCCCCACGAATTTGTAGGCACAATTAGTGATGAAGAACGTACCCCCAAACATTTCCCTGACTGTACCTGCGAAGGACCAAGACCAATATGGACTTCTGCCTGGCAAATGCGGATGAATCGGTTGCTGAGGCAACACATATCAAACAAATCCTATAAACATGACTACAAACATATTGCAAAAATAATATTGCAAAAATCATCCTACAAACATGACTACACCCCCCAAAAAAACAATAACCAGCACCGAAAAATGGTGGATTCGATCACTTTCCGATTGAAAAAAATATATGCCAACTTTCTAGGTGTCGAACAGCCAGTGTTGTCAGGGGCAAAAGGGCAACATCAGTATGTTTGGTTTATTTCGAAGTCTTGAGATGATACACATGATATTTCCCAATGACATCATCACATCCACACATCCGAAAAAACTCCCAGGTCACCTCTGTTCCCAAAACAGCTGCATTTCCAGGTTCCAAGGGCGCTTCAAGAAGCAGCTGACCTTTCAACGAGACTGAGACTTTGATGAGGAACGTCCATGATAGAAATCATACATATAGACATATTGACATATTACATTTATTTACTGATAGATTTATACAATATAATAGATTTACACATACTGTATAAAAAGTATATGCATAATTATTATCGGCATACCTAAAGATTTCATTGAAAGCTATCAAAACTTGTATATATATATATTATATAAACATTGTGGAAGATCTTCAGTTCTTTCACACCAAAACCCACCCCCCGCGTTTTGCTGGCTTCAAATCCCAGTGGCGATCCGAAACTTGGAGAAGCAAACCAGTCTTGTTGAAGAGGAGGCACCTGGGCGAAACTTTTCACCACTTTTTTTTGGTCATCTTTTTTTCATACCTTCGAAGCATGTCCATATTTTTCCTGGTAAATATTGCCTAAATAATGCTACATCTTAGAGTAATTACTGCCAACAGTTTATAGTTGGGATTTTGCCGCACAATTGATGTTCTGAGTTGAGGTATTAGGTGTTGCTGTTGTGCATCCCGTTTGGGGAAACCGAAGCCATAGGAGTTGTCAGTTTTGCATTGGGAATGACCCTAGTGATGATGTTGTAATGGTGTTATGTTACATCTTATATCATCTCTATTTTTCTATTTAAAACCGGGCCCAACATCATTATACCTGTATCTAGAATCACTGCCACATTATTGCGCTGTTGCTTTTCGAAATTGCCAGGGCACTTTCCAGTAATCACAATCTCAGGAGCAGTCCCAGCTTGCCATGAGCATTGCAGTGAACAAACTAAGCTTGAAGAAAGTTGGAGCTGATCGACCTTCAACTCCTGGTCAAATGAACTCCATGGGTTTTGAGTGGATAGTAAGCTGGGCTATAACATGTCATTTAATTAATCACTGGAAGTTGGTTTCGAAGTCCTCTTCATTTGCATGAAATCACTCCAAAAAAAAACCAGCAAGGAAAAACAAGTTCAAGGCACTTCATTGAAACTAGATTCAAATTAGTCGTTGCGAATCCGTTTTCTTATTGATGCAAGCTCCAACTCTCTTAAGTCAGGCTCCCCATTCCAAGCACCAGCTAGCAGCTAGCAGCTAGCCTATTGCTTGGCCAAGCACACATTACACCTTTGAAAACTACCTGTGAACACCTCCAAAATGTAGCTATTTTGGAAGGTAAAGTTCAGGTAAAGCATGTGAAACATGTTTCATTTTTGGGAGGGGGTGATGTTCATTGATTTCCAGTTTCCAGCCATTCTCAGCTTTAAATTTCAACATCAGTGTCCTTGAATTTGGTTCTGCATGCCAATGCTTCTGCAGGCATCTCCTCAGCTTGAGTTGCATTTTGGAGCCCCCCAGGTGCCCAGTGCAGGGAAAATTATGGAGAAATGCTACGCTTCCTTTCAGCTCCCAAACCAAGCCATTTGCAGCTTTTCGTTTTCTTCCGTGAATTTTTGCGGGATTTTGCCGCCCGCATTTGAACTTTAAAAATCACCAAACCATCATTCATCTTTTTGTTTTGGCCAACCAAGACCAAGATGCCAAGCTTTGTGGTTCCTCTCCATCCACTGACAGCAAGAGTTGACAACCAAAAGGTGAACGACCAAAATCGCAAATGCCTCGGTCAAAATGGGGGTAATCGTGGTTGAAAAACATCAACAAAAAACAGAAAAACCAGGCGACCTGGCCTCCAGGCTCCATTTCACAGGTTTCATCCCGTGAAATGTGGTCACGTTGTAAGGTGACAGAAATCTTCATAGGAAGCGAATTCACCACACGTAGACCAGGTAGAAGTAAAAGCCTCGGAGAGCTTTTCGAAAAAAGATCTGTAAAAGGTTTAGATCGGAAGATTTGGATCAGCAAGTGAGTCCCATTCTGTTGCCATTGATGGATATTGACTGCATGTTTTCCAGCAATTTCCAAGCTTTGAAGCTTGCTGTTAATCATCAATTTGCTAAACCAGCTATTCAAAAAGCATTGCTCCCCTTGATTATCAGCTGAGGCACGAAAACCTCTCAAGTGTTGTCTTCTGCGGGTCAGAACCTAAATTTTTCAACGTTGACACATCATCCCATCAAAGTGACGAATTTCTACTCACCAAGCTCCCCACCTGTGATACTGGTGGTCTCCAAGGCTAATCCCAAGGATCTTCTGAACTCCAACTCCTCTCTCAGCACTAGAGACTTCCAAGGTCAGGAGGTCAGGGATTCAAACAAGGCTGACCCATGTGCAACTTTCTTGGAGCAGGAATTTCGTACAAAAATCGTACAAAAAATTGGAAGAGTGATATTTAGTGATAGATCTAGTGGAAACTCCAATTATGATACATGATACCCATGAGTGGCTTGGAAAATGTGGTCCATGTCATCTATGATGATCTTATGTGTTGCTCTTAAAGTTTCAACTTAGCCCGGAAAACACCCTCTTACTTTCCATTATACTGGTTGTTTAATAGGGATCCTGATAGTGGCTTTTTATAATCCCCACAAAACTGGGCAGCATCATCCCATAATGCTGAGCTCTCCAGCTGTACACTCTCCGATGAAAAACCCACCAACAGAACCACCGAATGCTTGTACAATGGGTCACACTGGCCGTGAAGCAATGTCGTACTACCCGCCACCCTTAGTAATAGCAAACATATCCTTGCAAATTTTTGTTGAAGACTGAACAAATCCTGCTAATGCAATGTATGCATGTTGATTCTCGACAGAAAGTCAAAAATTCCAAACCGCTGCACCTATACAATTACCCCAAGCAAACAGTTTTTTTCATTGCTCGAGTGAGTCTTCGCGCTCGTCATTCTGTCCTTTGGACCTGACCGAAGAATGGAACCACCCAACCTGAGTCAGGGCTGACTAATGGTGTAAAAGAACCACGAATTCAACCTAGATAAAAAACAGTCAAATTGGCAATCATCAAGAACCTGAACATGAAAGAAATACAAAATATATTCCACAATAGTGACTAGCACCTCCTCTTTCTATATAAGCATCCGTCTCTTCTGTCTTTTAATTTTTTTCTATGCTGTCGAAAAATTGGAATCCACTGAGGTGCCCAAACGGAAAAGCGAAGGCCAACGAACAATGGTTTTGTTGTGGTGGGATTGCTTCAGCCATGACCTGTGACGTTTCAGCCACGGGAGAAATATGACAAATGCCCAACGTCTTTGAAACACATCTGTCCGAACTTACAACTTTCGCACTAAAACTCCCGTTTTTTCTCCCACAGTGGGACAAAAGACGGGCACCTGCCAAAAATGTTGGCCAAATCTGCCGTTGTCAGCACCCGAATGAAGCATATGTAATGGAACTTGAAAAGTTCCACCTGTGTTGGGTGGTTGAGGCACCGTCCAAAATATGCTGGTGAAATTGGATCATGAAACCTGAAGGACAATAGGGGTAAGAAAAACTTCATATTTGTGAAAGCATCACCTAGTCATGGCTGAACCACTCAGGCTTGGATTGCTTGATCCTCCCTCAAAGATCCGCAGCTTTGGAAGGAGTTCCCCGCCATTCTTAGTCGGGAAAAACACCGGGGGAAAAATTGCCCATTGCCTGGTGGTACCACTTCTTCCCTGGGCTCTGCATTCAACGTCGCCCAAGCTGCTGAGGATCGAGTGAGTCCAGCAATCCCCTTCGAGGGTGGCAAACTCAACAAGTTTAAATCAGTTCACGCCATCTGTGAACAGGCATGGACAAACTATAGACAATTACCTTCAACCTTTTCCACATCTAACAGCGACTGATGACATTAAATTCTGGGAACCATCGATGCATAATTCAGCTGTAGCATTGCTGTAGTGCATTCTGTTGCAGTTAATCCGTGTTATTCTGAGACCCAGCCTAGTGGTAAGCTTAAGATTGTCGGTTCAAGCCATTTGAATAATAGCCATGAATCAAAAAACACCGAGTTCCCTACCATCTGCGTGACCACTGACTCGTTGCCATAGGGTGGGTAAAGATGCAATCTGAGAGGTAGTTGTGTTGCATTCCTAGCGTCAATGGCTCTGCAGTAAAGGGGTTCAGGTCCAGGACGGGTCACAATTTCTGCAGCATCAATCCATCTCAACACTTCCTGAATTGATCTTATATAATTGGCTCTTAGTTCTTTTTGTTTTTGCCAGTCCCTTGGGCCTTTCTTTGCAAATGCCATAGGTGCAAATAGATGCCCAAAAAATCTATCATTCTCTATATACCCAAAAGATGATAGAATTGTAAGGCGTTGCCCATTGCATCTATTTTTCCATGAGAAAAAACCATTGAAAACTTAACCAACTTGCCCAACATGGGCTTCTTCCCTTCCATTCAATTCATCCTCCGGCCCTTTCAAAAACCACCGTTAGACCAAGGTACTGAAGCTCCAATGGAGGTAACAACTCTAACTGTGCTTGTCCTTGCCTTGCTACCAAAACCAGTGACTCAAAAGGACGGAGATGAGACAACATATCTTGGATTCAACAGGTAGGAAATTCTTTTCCATCTTGAGTGGTGAAAAAAACTGACTAATTTGAGATGACCTAATTTACATTTGTGTGCTTGTCTTTGTTCTAAAATGAGTCGATTTTCATCTTGAATGCATGGATGCATCTAAAAAAGAGCATCCCACCATTTCGGGCAAGGTGAAACCACTTGGTTCCAAGTAAAAAACAATAACTGAAATTGACAAACACACCGATGGGCAATGGGCTTCCAGATCCTTCCATGACCTCTACCCCGCTGCTGCAGAAAGGGACCTCAAACATAAGGTACCAACTTTTTGATATCCAAGATGCGGGCCAATGGACAATGAGGCAGTAAGGCAGCCTGAAGCGGGGTTTTGACCAATAGCAAGTGAAACACTCAGTTTCACTCCGTTTTTTGGGAGGTGAAACGACATTTAACATCAAACCCGAAAGGACCACTCAGACATTTAACATCAAACCCGAAAAATGACCCAACAGTTGTGGTTGCAGGGATTTCAAGTGTGGGAGTTGCATCCACCTACAACAGTTTATTTTTCAAATTCACCACTTGACGAAAATGCAAAAAATCAACCCAGCAAAACTTCTTTCACAGAAATGTGCAAAGATAAATTTGTTGAATTCGGTTTGCAAATGCATCTCAAGGGGCTTTGAAATGAATCTCTTTTAGTCGCTCTGAGGCCCGTGGCATTGATGATCCATCTTGTCTGCCCTGGCTGAAGACATGATGCCCTGAAGAGCATACAAAGGTGCTCCACATCGACCAAAACTAGTGAGGTCTGGTCTTGCTTTCCCCTTAGTCAGATCGGAAGCAAGGTTTTTTGTGATTCGCAGCGGGGTTTGGAGGGACAATTTGACCTTTCATGGGTTTTTGTTTTTGGGTGCGGAAATATTTTGGGAATTATATATTTATTTTGGCAATTATTTTTTTCTCTATGGTTTCAATTGTCTCTGCAGAGGAGGTAGGCCTTAAAAAAACAGCTGGACGGGATTCGCAGAACATGCTACATGATTCGCCCTTCGGTTCGTAGACTTTTTGGGGCCTTGTGTTCACAATTTTTTGTCGCTTCGCAGAAAAACATCTAGTGCACCCAGATTCAGATTTTTTGTGTCTTGTGTTCATAAAAGTTTTGAGCCCTTAGGTTTTTTGGGGCCTTAGGTTCATAGAATTCTGGGGCCTTGCCTTTTCCCTAAATTCAGAGAATTTCGTTGCCTGAGGTTCTCGTTTTTGGTGTCTTGTGTTATATATTTTTTGGGGGTTCTCAGTCTCATAAAATTTTGGGCTCTTAGGTTCATATTTTTTTGGGCCCCATTGAGCCCCTATGTTAATATAGTCTAGTTGTATTGTCCTTCATAAAACTTTTGGTGTCCTGTGTTCAAGGGCGCAGGGGCCTCTTTTATGGATGAAACAAAAACATTAGAAAAACAATAACAACACAAGCAGCGAAAGTGGCCAAAAACTCACGAGACGCAACTAAGCAGCAACTACCACGAAACAAATGTCGAAACAAAAAGAAACCAATGCAACACAGAAGCAAGAAAAGACTACGTAAATGAGCAGAAAGCAGCAGAAGCAAAAGCAAAGGCAAAAACAGCAGAAACAAATGCAAAAGCAGAAGCAGCTAAAGAAAAAGCTGAAGCAACAACAGCAGAAGCAAAAGCAGCAGAAGCACAAGCAAAAAGCGAAAGCAAAAGCAGTAGAAGCAAAAGCAAAAAGCGTCAAAAGCAAAAGCAAAAAATAATAATTCCCAAAAGGCCCCCCCCGAAAAAATCTCCCCCCAAAAACCCTCCTATGTTTCAGACGCACAAAACCTTTTCGATCATTTTCAGAAATCTAATTCTGTAGCAATGGGGAGCCATCTGTGTGGCCGAACGAAAAAGAGGAGTGCTCATTTCCATATTCATATTCATCAACTAATGCAATAAAACACGACTTATCACTAAGACTAAATAACTTCAACACCCTGGCCCATAGGAATAGTGAGTCAACCTCAACTGCTGCATGCAGATTTTTCCAGTGGAGGAAGTGTTGAAAGAAAAGAAGGACCAAAAAATGAAGTGTAAGAAACCTCAAATAAGCCTACACATAGTGTCCAGGAGCTACCCAAAGAACCAGCGCATATAAGTGATAAAATCATACACCTTCTATCTTGACAAGAAAAGCATGCTGAGATATGCTTTCCAACCCAGACTGGGCCAATCAAGCAAGAATATTTTTGGAACACTGGAGAGGTGATGGGGGGCAAGTAGTCCGCAAGTACGCAACCAGGTCTTACCATTACTGTTTAAAGTTTAGATGTCAAGCTATGTGCTATAAATTAAACATAAACTCGTGTGTGACAAGAGTGTTCAAAAACACCCTGCCAAAATTTGGATTCAAACATGACTCTTCATCGCGTTAAACAATTGGAAAACTGGGCTAGCAGTTGATCTTTCAGTTCGCTTGAAAAATAAATAATTCCAGAGATAGAGAAACTATGTATATAAATACAATTCCGCTATCATTGGCTTGGGCTCTTGCCTTTTCTGTCAAGACAAGGAGTGTGGGGAATTCACTGGTTCTAAGCAACCAAGGCACACTTTTGTAAACTTGCACTTCTTCCAAGCCCACGCAAAGGGTGCAGTCTAATGGCACTTCCTGTGTCTTCGGCTCAGGATCTTTGTCCAAAACCTGCCCGAAAATGCCATTAAAACACCATGATCTGACAAAAAATTGCTACACAAACAGCAGTGAGACATCAAGAAACATGGCTTTGTTCCAGCAGTTTCGTTGCCAGTCACATCCAGCCTGGCGATTGATACGATCCTTACTGCCTGCCATCCACAAGACATTTCTTACACTGATGCCCGCCCTTGTAAAAACCAGATCCTTTCAAAGGTGTTCTGAAAATGTGTCCATCTCCAACTGATGTTTTTACTCGAAGCTATGGAGCCCATCATCACACGGCGTTGTGCAAGGCATGTCATCGAAGCAGGGAACAACGTTTGCTGCTTTGGAGCCTCTCTTTTCGAACCAAACCTCTGTAGGTACACCACAACGATTCAGCACTTGCAACTTGCGACTGCTTTGACAACCTGGGCGCGCTTCAAATATCATCACAAACCAATCAAAACACCTGACCTCAACAAACCCGAAACTCCGATGATTTTGAACATGAATCACAAAAAAGGGCATCAACATTTGCTCCTCTGCATTCCTCTGCGCTTTTTAATCCCAGTCCTCCAACTCGAAGTTCAACTAAGTAGCTTCGTCTTTCTGGCGCATCCTCCTGGCAGGTTGAGAAGGGGTGCCAAAGCCACTATGTTTCATGCCTAACGTCAACCCTCAGTCCTGTACAGCGCTGGCTGCACTATCGCTCTCTTCATTCACCTAGCATTCAAGCATAGAGTTGGCGGTTTTGTGAGTGCATGACTTGAGAAACCAAAGAGCTGCTTATTGGTCCCACACCTCCCTTTGGCCCATCGGTTCAGCAGATGCATCCACTGACCAAACATGGAGCTCAGCTGGTGCCTCGAAGTCAATTAAGCTTGAACTTTTGCTGGTTTTTAACAGCCAATGAGGTTCAAAAGAAGTCACTTTTTCAGGCCAAGTGGCAGGAGGGTCGCTGAGACCCTGAGCAGGGTCACGACTCGTATGTTGGAAAGATAAGGGACTGGGATACTCATATTACTCACCATTCCTGCTCCCTTTGGAGTAGCACTGAATATCTCCGTACTTTTTCAACCGCAAGACCAAACAGGTTGTTCCGCATCGTCCGTTCATCAAATTCAAACATAAAAGAAGTGGCTAAACACAAGGTACTGCAGTGGTGCATCACAATCACTTGGTTTGCCTCCCCCACTCCATGTGCTCACCTGCCTTCTGTTTTGCCTCTAGATAGAGCTCGTAGCACAAAGCGCTGGTCTGGTGAATTTCGATGATGTTCCAATCATTGGACAACATGATCCGGGTCAAGTTCTTAGTGTGGCAATCGGCCGGAACATGTGCAAATGAGATCTACAACAACACTACTTGGCCAGTGAAAGGGAAAATAATACTTTGATGATCCCACCTGCTTAGCAAAACATCCATAATTACCGGTATTTCTCGGTGGGGGAGAAAAAATCCAGGAAATCTCATCCAAATGAACTTTGCTTTCGAGCATCCGTGGGCGACTCCACATCGAAGGGTATCACCCACTTGAATTTCTCAGAGCCACCTAAAAACCATGACAGAAAGATCG
Organism: Breviolum minutum Mf 1.05b.01; assembly: GCA_000507305.1. NCBI lineage: Eukaryota > Dinophyceae > Suessiales > Symbiodiniaceae > Breviolum > Breviolum minutum. The sequence continues at coordinate 169,775 of DF239313.1, read as the reverse complement.
ATCGCTTCAATGACCACATGTTTTCTTCCTAAAATTCCGTCCCAGAATCAACGTTGCCTCAATGAATCATCGATAGATCACCAAAAAAAAACATGGCTAAAACTACAACAATTTGCTAAACCCAAATTAGGATAGATTCCGATCATTTACGGCCACTTTCGACTGAACCACTTTTAAAGTGAGATCACTTTCCAGCACATATCACCCATCACCAACAGCGACCGAGCGTCGTCGATCCAACCCTCGTGGAGGTCTTGTACCTGACGGGATGAGCCAACCCACCTTTTTAGCTTCCAGTAACTGCCACTTGGAAAGTTTGAAGAAACAAAAACGCCTTAAGAATGGACCTTACTTTGTAAGGTCCATGTTTGAGGTGGTGGTTTCAATGTTTCAACCCATCTGCAAAAAATTGCAAAAATATAGGCCAAAATGGGTTCATCTTCACCAAAAAGGGCTTTTTTTGGGTCGAAAAAAAAACACCGCAAATTATGAAATCACCACCTGCCGAAGTTCGGAATGTCATGGCCGTTCTTTTGAACATGTGCCGAGATACTAATCTTCAGTTTCTTGTCACCAGGTACTTTGGTTCCGACACCTGCTTCATCCTGAATTTCTGGGAGAAAACGACTGGGTTTGATGGAAATCCAACATTGCTGTGTCAATGAAAATTACATCATGAACAAATACGACACGACTTAATCAAAATTGAAATTTATGACAATACAATACGTACTGAGTATGAGTAACTATGATTCTAATTGGTCATGAATATCATCACATCAAAAATGGCTACCAGGGTTGTGACCTACTAATACACATGGCTATATGCTTCCTTTCGTGACCAGGTTATTCTATGTGATATCATGGACATCTACGTACATCTGCCTGTCCAACTCCCGAAATCCCATGCTGAAAGGCGTGGCAAAAAAGTGTAGCTTGTTGGAGGGGTGGGCATAGATTTCCCATGATAGTAATACAAAAATCAGAATCATACCTTTCCCAATGAGATGATCTGTAAAAAGCAAAGTCCAAGGTGCAGGACTTTGAATCAAAAGCTTGAATTCTTCCAGTTTCTCCAACTTCCTCAGTCGCCAAGAGTTTTACTTGAAAAAGAATGACTTGCTGGAATGAAGAAACTACTTTCACAAAAGATCCCAAAAGAAAAGTGCGGTATGACGTTATATCAGTTGAAAGTTACAAGTCTTGCTCAACTCTTACCTGGCATACCTTGCCCTTTTTTAAACTAATCTTACATAGCTCATCATAGAACAGGGTGGAAGCTCATTTCCTGGTAACAGTGCGAACACAACAGCAACAAAATCACCACGCTGGAAGTGCATTTTGCGCATAACAGTACGATCACCGGATGAAATGAAAACAAAAGGCAAAAAACATCAAACATCATTAAACAACAAAAATAAATCTCGGGCCGATTTGGTGATGTTGGCTAGTCCATGCGAGTACTGCGTCCTCTTGTTGGGAATTGCACGTCAGTTGCTTGGTGTTTTCGGTACTGTTGTCCTCGCACTGTCATTATGATATGAAAAAATAAAGCAGTGTTTCTTTTTTTGTGATTTTTGCTTGAAATGTTCTTGCAATTTCTATCATCGTTTTTGCCAGATTCTTTTGCTTTGCAATGATCCTTACCTCATCTTCGGCTCGGCTTTAATGCGACTCAGCCACAACTGCTTGAGGCCATGTAAGAGGTGAGCTAATGGTGCAGTGCCTGACCATCAATCGAGCTGGCGTTGTCAACATCTAGACATATCGCGACTCAGTCGTCAGTTTTGCAACGGATTTGTGCTGTTTTTTTGGATTTGTAGTGTTTCGCAAACTAAAAAAGAAGTAGGCTACCAACTGTAAGTACTCTAATAAAAGGTCAGATTTCAGTCACAGTCTGTTCAATGGTTAAGCTGTTTGACAGGTGAAGGTTGACTAGAACTGCAACACGTATGCCAAGCCTCCAGCACTCAAGCTGGTGTTGTCATTTAATGTGTCTATCTCCTTCGACGTTTTTTCGCAGATTTGGCCGAACGTGTAGGGCCAAATCGGGTCCATAGCAGTATCAAAACTAGGCAACTACTTTCTCTCTCAACCGGATGGCATGTTGGCCCATGAATTTGTGATACGTATAGAAGACACTACTCATCATGACTAGTATGCGTGATCAAACAACGCACCGTGTATGTGTCAATCTTTGTTCGCTCCTCCGGGGGCATAAGAGTACCGATAATTGGCTTGACACCCAGAAGCAATGAGGATGTCACATTCATCACGAAGTGGGTGTCGGCAATAAAACCTCGGAGCTGCATACTTTGCAGGCTGCAGCTGGAATCCGCATCCCAAGAATAGCAGCATCATGGTCTCACGGGTGGTAGACGTGGGATCCTGATATTCTGTTCATACATGGGCTTTCCGACATTTCCCCAATTCTTGCAATGGACGCATCTGGCATCAATTTTCGGAGTTCAATGGATGCCAAACGGCGAAGCTACATTGACTCAAACGCAAATCAGCAACGTCCGAGTCTCACAAGCGCACCATGACCACCAACAAGCTATTTACACCACTAAATCCCTCCTACATCTCCTAATAATCCACTTGCAACCTCTACCAGGACTAGGGTAATCCCCCTTTCCGATAAAAACAATCATTCTTCCTTACTACTATGAACATATACATCTATAAATCCATGTCTTGGGATACACTCGAAAGAGGTATGAATTGAAAAAAAAAACATCTGAAGCAATGACATCAAAAGCTGGAGGATGAGATTGTGAAATGTATTTGAAATGCATTTTCTTTTGGATTAAGAGCTCAGTCAGGTATGAACACCTCAACAAAAACACTTTCCTGATGGACAAAACATCCAATGTTTTATTATTCAACATCCATTTCCTCAAGGTGACTTTCATCTACTTCTTCCACTTAAAAAAGATGGCAACTCACTCGTCAGCTCAGATGCAATCAAGAAGCGACATGTTAAGGCCTTCATATTGGCACCACTTTCGACCTGGAAAATCTTTTCAAAATTCCTGAAAAATGGCCGTGGATCCGAAACAAACAAGTATCGTCAAGACGTTTCGTTTTCTTCTCCTCCGGGTTAGAAGTAGAAATTCAGCAACCCTTCAAATTCCAGGCTCATTTTTGGGACATTTTCCCTAAAATTTTCATCATTCAGGATCATTTCTGAAAGGATGATCTGTATTTGTCAAAAGGTGATGGGTGGTTTATGGCAATTTGATGGCGAAAAACTTCACCTTTGAAGGCTTCACTCCAAGGTGCTCGGAAAATGAAACCAAATGATTCCATGATGTACTCAGGCTCCTGATGAGCAGGATTCCTTGGGTGCAACGTTGGCGGAATTTTTTGGGGAAGGAGGTTTTCCACCGTTCAATTTATGCAGGAAAATTTTTCACCCCCCAAAAAAGCCAGCTTCCTGGGTTGCCACGATTCCTGAATTCTGGTTTTTTGTTGGACATATATCCAGCTATCCACGGCTATCCCTCACATGTTGTCATATCCTAATAGCACCAATTATCCCGGATCATGAAGCTGATAAACTCCCCCTATGTGCACCCTGCCAAGCAACATGCAGCTCCCAAAGAATCCTGGGGCTTTTTTAAGTCAAGGGTTGACTCTGGGAAATCCCATTGGGAAAAAATGATAGCAATTGAAGGTTTGCAACCATGACAGATCTCCACAACGACGATGTGTGCGGAATGGAGAGGTGACACAAAATCATTTTTCTGAGAAAAACCCATACATAGTTTTTTTAAAGGACCTTTCTTTCACTACATGCCATTTTGATTCATGATTGCCAAGTAAAAGAGGCAAAGATTTCCTACAAAGATTTCGTACAAATCATCTGGTTTAACATGGGCTCCTCGAACGGCCACTGTTGCTTTTAGCTCGTCTTCAAAGGCCAAATGTCGCTGTCCTTGCAACGACATGTGTGCCGTTGGCCCCGAAAGTGGGTGGCTGCCACATGACTCCATGACTTCCATGAGAACCCAAAGCCCATGTGCCTTGCATGTGCCAATACGTGATTTCCAAGTCAAAGGCCTTGCTGTCGCTTTCACCTCTGCAGTGCATAGGGTGGAACTGTTTGTTTCACAGGCTTTATGTTTTGCTCTTTGATATTCTTTCATTATGCACCCAACATTTTGGCATAGATTTCTCGCATGTATCTGAGATTTACAGCTATCCAGGGTTTCTTAGCTGACAGCTCCAACTAAGTCTGCTGCGATTCTCTGTCACAGCGCCCAAACTCAATCGGTGTTGTCCTTGGAGCTGTGAAAGTGGATCCTGCAGCGACAAAACCATGGTCTGATCCCCAAAGTGGTTAAAGCAAAGTGAACATGTCGATTGGAAATCTTAAAACGTAACAAATTGGAGACAATGAGGCTTCATGCTTGCATATGCCTCAAGCTGTTTTGAGTGGCACCTGTAATCCTTCATACACTATGACTCACCATCTCACCAGTAGTCCTCAAGGTTGAGCCTTAGTTCATGACACTTCGTGCGAACATGGCTACAACATGCAACCAACCTCTTAGACTCTAAGCCACGATCCTCCACTCTTACATACATCCACGCTTTCTCTCCAGAAATCCTGCGTGAGTGTTCCAAAATCATTTTTTATGGAATGTAGTTTTTTGGGTTGATTTTGGATATTCTTGGCAATATCTACACTCCACCAAACTAACATAGCACCTATCAGGAGGCCGGGCCCCAAAAGAAAAACTCATCTTCCAACCCCAATATGTCAGGTGCGAGCTGCTAGTTTCACGAAAAATCTACCCATCTCAAACTTAGTTTTTATTCGGGATTCCCACGTCTTTGGGACTCGGTTTTGTGTGGCAAAAAATCCGACCAATCCCAACAATTCATCTCACCTTGGTCCATCCCCTCGTTACCTGATTTTCAGGAAAGATACCTGAATCCTTCGGAGGAGATTCGCAACTTCAATCCACTGCGATGAGATCTAATGCTCGAGGAGATCTCTCCTTTGCCAGTGTCCTGCCGTTGAAATATAAGAAGGTTGCTGCGGGGGAAGGGATGGGAACATGATGGAACAGGACTCCACCCACCCCTAAAATCTGGCTATTTCATGGCTCCCAAACCTAACATCAATTTTGTAATCATTTTGGGAATCTGAAAATGGGTGCCTTTTCGAAGTCCTCCGTGATCTGCTGAATTTGTCCCGAATCCCAGAGTGCAGCAAAGATCAAATCACGTGCAGATGGTACAGGTCGATCGGACCTCAGGTGAAGGTTGGATTTTTCTGCGTACCTTTTGAATTGATATCTTACCTGGTGGAAATGGAAAAGTCATCTTCCCAACCAACAAAACATAGGGGGTTTTCTGTTTGCTCCCTGGAGGATAAAAACTGTTCAAGGAAAATTCATAATACTAAGCGCAGAATTGCACGTGAAAATGCTCAGCACACCTTGGACTTTACATTTCAAATTCATCTTACATGAACCATCCCTAGAACACACACACACACACACAAAAACATGCAGAGTGAAAAGAAAAACGCGCATCTCTTAACTCCAGAGTTTCATTTTTGTGTCTCAGATTCTTCAAACTTCTATAGATCCCCAAGGTGTAGGGCCGTAGGGCCTCCATGCCAAGTCACTCGATCTCCCAGTTCGCTTGTGGGGCCACGCTTGGTCGTACGATGCTTTCCCAGAACTCTCGGGCTTGACCTAGGATCAAAACAGGTCAAAAATGGTCAAACTATTATTGTGGGAGATTTTTTTTTGTGAGTTCTGATTGGTTTCGAATATGGATGTGTTTCGGTGACTTAGGACTTGTGATTTTATAACCAGTTTTGTCTTAGATTATTCAAGGTACATATCTATATTACATATATTTAAATATCTATCTTTTCTAAAGGTATACGGTGTGCACTTGTTCATGCGTTCATGATGTGTTTCCCTCCCTGTTCCCAAAGAAATCCTAATGCGCAGACGAGGTGGCTGTAGTTTCGCAAGCACCGCAACAACTTCCATTGCAGTGTCAAGGGCGAACTGTTCTCGGATGGCGCGAAAAGCTGTGCTCAAGCTGGATAATAAAGCGTCCAAACAAAAAGAAAAACCCAAAACCGCATGTGGTACATCTAAAAATCATATTACACATTGCATATATCATTGTGTGTCGGTTCTTATCACAGCCCCTTGGCACTTTTTTTTTGCCAAGAAGCAGTCCCTCCTCCAGGGATCTGCTGTGGTATATCTTCGCTAAGCAAGGTCCACAGCCGCTCCTGGCGTAGGCAACAGGAACCGCTACCACTCGCGAAGGTCACCCTTTTGACATGACTTTTTGCGGAAAGGAGTGACATGAGTGATACCATCATCCCAATTCATCTCCTTGAAGGTCGCTTCATCCTCCTGGAATGTAGTGAAATCTGCACTAATTTGGGTGCGTTTCTGAGTGACATGAAAATTTCTGTTAGAAACATGTCAAAAATACGTATGTCAGTATGCTGCAAGTATCCGTTCCCCAACTTTGCAATCAAGACCTCCTCATGACCTTCCATAAAGCCCTTTGATGAGAGTTCACCAGCTGGTGGGCCTCAGCCATGGGAAGAACTTATCAAACTCTATGACTCAATGCACGTGAGAAATTTTCAGAAATCCAAATTTGCTTCACAAAAAGTGGACATCTCTTCTTGGAATGATAGATGCTGATCTTTTTTGCAGGAAATCTTGCAAATGATTCCAACTAATTGGTACGTCTCGTTGGGTTCTTGCCAGCACCTGCAGCAAAGCTTCTCAAGGAACCGAAATTCGAAATGCCTCGAAAGCTTCGGTTTTCACCTCCTTCGGTCAGGTCGGAGGATGTCCGGTCGCCATCCCCCACCAAAAAACCCCTCAAATCCAAGATGTTTTAACATATCATCTCATTTTGTCGCTATCCCAAAAAAAATTGGTTTAGTTTAAAGGGGTTGGCTGGAAAATGAGAGCATAATTATGCAGATTCATATGTCATCTATCTTCATACCTATGCTTGCACACTTGTTGCCCTGCAGATCTCATGAAATCTCCCTAGTCTCTGCCGTCTCAGATTTTTCCTCGCCTAATGTATCGCAGAATTCCTCAAAGGAGACTTGGCCATCATTGGAAGAGTCCTCAGCCCATCCCAGCCTTGTCCATCTCACCTTGCCCCGAAGTTACTTGAATGCTCCGCTCTACGAACAGAACATAAGTTCTATATTGCTCAGGATTGCATATATGATTACAACCATAACTATTAAGAAAAAAAACAAACCACAAGCATATATATATATATCTATATAGCATATGTATATGTAATGAACACATTCCAACCCATCATTCAAATGCCACGACAACTTCTACTTTGCATAAGAAAGAAAACATATAAACATCCTAAGTGAAAGTTCTACGTTGTGTTTTATGTCCTCCAACCAAGGTACCATGGCTGTCCAAATCTCATCGAAGGCAAGCATCAACTCCTGATGGTTGCAAGAGCTCACCATCAACGGAGGGAAAATTGATGCTGAGATTTTTCACATAGATTTATCATTTTATGAATGCATGAAATATATGAAATATATGAAATATGTAGTGTTTCTGTATGTTTTGTGGTGGCCAAATGACAATCATCTCCTGTTGAGTCAGAGCATAGTTGTCCACACATAATCTTTCCACAAGCCTCAATACTTCTGTCCTGGCATGAGCAAGTAATGATTAGTAATGACTAAGTCAAAATCAACTTCTGAAGGGCCTGTTCATTACTGGATCACTTGTATAAGTGCGGGTAAATACATGTCTTAATCTCAATGTCTCCACTTGCTCCACTTCATTGTAACAGGTCAAACTGTGGATCGGTCAAACCTTAGCCCGGTGCCATCTGGATGAAAGCTACATCAAGCTCCTGCCTTCCTAGTTCACCCGAATTATCCACATCGTTGTCCAAGAAGAGACGACGCACACGGCGAAACTTGTCTTCCTGAGGCAAAGTGGAAGCATGCGCTTTTTTTTGGGTCAAAACACCTGCACTCTGTTGCTGATTTAGCATTTTGAAGGGATGGCCTAGCATGAGCAAGCTGGAAACATGCATGGATTGCAATCACTAGCCCCGCTACCCGGCCCCTCTCCATGGCACCTCCTGCATGGTTTCGGTGGGTTCTACTGCGGCCTGGACAGCGATCAACGGCACGGCATCAGTTTTCGGGTATCCTGAAGCTAGATTTACCTTGTTTAGTTGGTGGTTTCAACCAATCTGAAAGGCATTAGTCAAATTGGATCATCTCCCCAAGTAGGGGTGAAAATAGAACAATATTTAAAACCACCACCTAGTTGTGATACCTTGCGCCTTGCGCCCACGACAACATACATCAAACAAACCACGAAACGAGTGGTTCGATCGTGCACGGGAGGGAGCCTGCTCGGAATCAAAACCGCGAGCCAAAGTTGTGGCACTTTTCTTCACTGTACGCATGACCTCCGGAGTGTCACAACTGTGAACACCAGTGGCGGCCATTGACACACTTACAGGTCTATAATCAATTAGCTGCTCCAAAAACAGGTATACATACAATTATACAGACTATACAGAGATAATATGATCACAGGTCAAAATGCCAAAGATGCCACAGGAAATCGCTATTCGTAACATGAAATTCCGAGGTACAGCCAGGGAGACAGAGAGGCTCGCCATGGGCAAACGCATGATCACTGACCCTGGGGTGCTTCCAAGTTTGATGGGTTCAAGATTGTTGGAAGAGAACATCACCTGGCATGTGCTTGAAACCTGAAATAATGGGATACACTGGCCATGTATGAGATAATACCTAATTGGACTTGATTTTTTCCATCAACAGCAATTTGATGTAGCATGCCAGTCAAATACAACATAAGATAGAATGAAATGAAACCAAACATCTTCGGGGTGAAAAACACTGGTTGGAATATCGGATCGGGTAAAGTTTAGTTACTTTAGTTTTATCATTTTTGCACCGCAAAACCTGAGGGGGAGCCAACATCGTAGAATCTAGTATGGAAGATCACCCCAGTAAATTCCACCACACCCATGCAAGACCCAAGGAAACCAATGAAACTGTGGTAATTTGGATGACGTTGGTATCTTCACGTTTGATGTGGATTTAAAAATCTACTTTTATCAAACTTCAAGTCTAAGCAACTCCACGTGGACCTTACTCCCCTGCCATTCACTCTACCTATTCGTCACAAACATGTGCAACTTTTACTGCAGCCATGGCAACAAATGCTGATGGCTTGTCAATACAAACAAGTCACTAGAGCGCTTCCCTGGATTTTCACTGCTCCAAGTGCTTGTTTTAACCGAGTACAACAAGACTGCTTTGCAGAAATCATGAGTCATAGAGAATGTGAATGTCAAATCTTATGAATCTCCTCTGCCGGATCTTCAAATAAGCAGTGATCGGTGCCAGGGTTGGGCCATTGCTGGATGGCATTGCTGGATGCCATGGTGAGGCTTGAAAGTGACATTCCATTATACTGGCTGGCGGGGATCATCATGACAATGGCTGGTCAGAGTCCCACTATAACTAGGTAGGATCTCATCCCTAACCCATCCAACCACAGTGAAATGATCACTGCTCAGCCAAGCAACTTAAGGGCACTTTGGGCCCTGTTCCTGGCTCATGCCACGAGGTACGGTAGCTAAGCCTCAGCGTTCAGAAGTTGTGGTTCCTCCAAAGTTAGTCATCATCCTGTAAAACCTTTGCATGGATCCTGTATACTATCTATATGACATTTGTTTTTGGTATCATATTTTGTGAGACCATCGTGGGTTGGTGCAATCCGACATTTTGAATGACCACTCGGAGACTGCGTAGTGAAGCACAGATTTGACAGGGACCGACCTTGATGACATGTGTTCCACATGTCCATGACCCGCCGATTGGCCAAGCGTCTCCACCACTGATGTTATGGGTTTCAATATTTCATAGCCACCTGTGACATCCCCAACGGCAACACCATTCAACGGCAACTCAAAAACCCAACCCCACCCCCCACCTGGAGCCACCACGGATGCGGCTTCCACTGATAAAGTTAAAGACTCTTCCTGGAGGAGAAAAAAACACCCAGTGATGATTGGACTGTTTTTTGATGTTGTTGGACTGTCAGCACTTCAAGGACTTCAGTTGATGAAAAGTTTGGAAAACAAGTTTTCCACGCAATCTAGGAATCCTGATCATTTCGCCATGTTTTTTTGGGGAGAGTTCCAAGTTGTTCCTTGTTGCTGGTGTTGTTTTTTGGGTAAGGAGCTGGAATTGAGGTGGCAGTTGGTTTCAGGGAGGGTAATTTGACTCATTGACATTTTTTCCTTAGGATTGTGTAGCGCCATGTCTTTAAACCTGTTCCCCCCAGAAAGCTTATCATCAATATTCATCAATCACTGGTCAAGCATCCAACACTGATGAAGCCAAGCTGGCATGGATGACACTGGCTGAAACCTCATGGCCCGGCAGAGTTGATGGTTCTTGAAATCTTGGATGATTGAAAATTGACAGATAATCATTGACTTTTCTGAATACCTATGCTTTACAGTTTTGCAGTGTCATGTGAATTTACATAGATGTGACATGAATTTCATATATAGATATGTGCGTATATATAAAAATGAATACCGCTTACATACAAGTATACGTACGTACATGTACATGAAACATGTTATCTAAATCTGGGCCACGGGTTGAGATTGTCCGGAAGGATCCTGAGATATAGATTCCCTGTGCCCCTTTGGATGCCATCGTCGAAAGTTGGTGGGTCAAGCAAATGAGATCCGGGAAACCTAAAAATGATAAACACGTAATAATACTGGTGGTCACTGGCATCACAAGGGGACACACCCCATGTACTACTAGTTGACAAACTCCAAAAAGCAGTTGATGCTAATTTCGATTTTCAACGTTTCTAGCCATTCCAAGTGGTTTTTGGGATTTTGTCCATCAAAAGTATGAATCATAAGAAAGACTGCATTCGCAGCAAAATTCAACTCAACATTCCATCTTTCCATTGGAAGCGTATCTTAAATCGAGCAACTTACCTACTACCCATATTCGCCACCTCTGCTTCCACATCAACCAGCCCGGCTTCCACATCCTTTTTAGGGTTTTGCACGGATATACGGACACGATTAAAGAGATATTTGGAAAAACAAGGTACCACCAGGCCATCATAGTCCAGATCTGTTTTCGGCTGGATATCCGGCAGTTTTGAGGGTAGCTGTGGCTTCAAAGGCAGCACTGCACCTAGAGGGCTCGTCCACCCCTTGGAAAATGGGCCCATAAAAACCTAGGATCAACTTAGGCATGAGCCCCCAGCTATGAAAGAACAACTGAGAAAGTGAGAAATTGCTACAGGAAAACTGGACATTCTAATCAAACAGCCACAGATTTGACATTCATTCAGTTTCCTCTCCTCAACAAATAAAACTAACAGGCACCAATGCAGCAATGCTCTTCATTGCTCACATGTGAGTACACGTGCCCATCAGAATTTAATCCAATTCATCATGTATCGTATCCAATGTACTGCGGATGTAAATCCATGCTGAGAACAGGACTGAAAGATATTTTCGTGCAATTTTTGAAAATGAGGATGCCATACAAGACACTTCCGATCTCTCTTTGCAGTTCCAATGCCCAGTTCTGTACCAAACGTAATAGGTGAACCTTCGACACTACACACATATCATATATGCATTTAAGCAATAAACACAATATGAAAATCATTGAATACGTATGTATACATCCATTCGTGTATATTATACATANTCAACTTTCTTCATCTTATCCTACCAGTTGCATTGCTGTTGGCTGGATGACCCCCACCCCTTCCCAGGACCCACCCATTCCACAGGGGGGAGGGGGGTTGATGTTATGACCATGACCATGGCAGGGGGGGTGGGGGGGGACCCGGAACCTGGAACATATATATATATATATTGAAATTTTACATCAAAATAGATGCAAACAAGGCACAACTATCTCGAACATCCATCTCCAAGGCTAAAACCATCCCTTGAAGAAAGGCATCAGGAACCGGAGCAAGACTCTCTGCAGATTTTTCCAAATGCTCCTGGCATTTTTTTTGTGAAAAAATGCTGTGTTGCACGAGTTCTAAGAGTTGTGGTTGTGGGCTGTGACACTTGGTGAAATGATTCAAATGATTCACTTCCATGATGAAAATGTCTGAAGAACTTTGATAAATATAATTTCTAGCTTTATCTTTGAACACCTGAAATTCACCGTGAATTTCTTGCTCCAGGTTCTGTTTGTTGAATCTTGACGTCCTCAACAAACTGATCTGGAAGTTCAGGAACTGGTGGACGTGGATCCTGATTAGGATGAATTTCGGGACATGACATCAATGCCTGAATCAGAAACACATGTAGAAAGAAACTGAGAAAGTATTGTCGCAACATTTTTTAGGAACTTATGACAAAATCATACAAAATCAATGAAACACGGGAGAATCCCAGATGTCAAACATGTAATTTTTGGTGGTGAAATGTAAGACTTGGATCTTTGTGATTTAGAAGTGAAACCGGAGCCTGATTCAAAAGACCTAGCACAGCAGGAAGTACAGTGCCCAGTAATGGAGAGGGAAGCACTCGAGCGCGTGCCTCAACACGGAGGTGATTCACAAGGATTCACAGCAAGAATGGCCTTGCGGCTTGCAAGGAAAAAAACTTACCGGTAAATGATTTGAGGACATTCGCTATAGATATTATAGATGCTTCCATCCATTTTTGGCGATGTTCCTTTGAACATGAGCCTGGATCAAGAAGTGTTGATCGATCTGATAGATTCTTGAAGAATTACATTCATGCATTTGTAAGAGGCTCCGTTCCGCTATCCTTCTGTGCCTTTGATTTGTTTGTTTTGAAGTTTGGATTCCCCAAAAAGACCATCCACAGCAACTGTGAAAGGTGTTTGTTAATATGAATTTTGAATCCATGGTTGTCATATTGTTGTCGTGTTTAACTCTTTCATGTTAGGTAAACATTGTTTTTTAGGCCCACAGCTTTTTTTTAAAAAATTATTTTTTGTTGGCATACAGCATCTTGAAAATACCTGTCTTAGCCACAACTCCAACTTCCAGTGCTCCCCTTTTCAAGCTCTGCCTGGTTGACAATCAACTGTACTTGCATTCCAGTGGGCTCAGCGGGCAAAAATGCTGCCAAATGTGCTGTTGGCCCATTCAAATGATCTGACCTGATAAAGCTATTTGGAACCACAGCGGAATGCGAATCCAAAGCTGTTCACAACTGAGTAACTGTGGCTGATCGAATGATGATGATGATGATGATGATGATGATGATGATGATGATGATGATGATGATGATGATGATGATGATGATGATGATGATGATTATGATGATTATGATGATGGTGCTGCTGGTGATGATGATGATGATGATGATGATGACGACGACGACGACGACGATGATGATGATGATGACGACGACGACGATGATGATGATGATGACCTTTTGATGGTGATGATGATAATAACAATGATGACCTGTTCGTGATAATGATGGTGATGATGACAGTAACAACAATCAAAATGAGAAGGACAATGACAACAGTACCTAACTTGGATGCGGATGAAAATGACAAAAATGACAATGATTCGATAATGCAGCCATGGAGCTGGCTAACTCCGGGTAGCTTTGAACCACCCCTTACGAGGACCTCAGAAAAATCGGTTGCTGGTTCCACCAACAAACATGAGGAGATCTGATGCGGTGATCTTAGCAGGATAGACTTTACACAAAAATCAAGAAAATAAATCAAACAGAGAAGTTTTTCCCCAAATAGCTTGAGCCATAGGGGTTCTTACTTCAAGTCTAGGGGTGAGGGTTTGCAGATTTTTATAGATTTTTTGGATTCGTTTTGGGTGGGGCTGTCGGGCAGGGTGTCGTCCGTGTCGTCTGATGTTCAAATTTTTTGATTCGTTTTGGGGGGGCTGTCGGACTGAGTGCCGTGTGAGGTATCGTCTGATGTTCCGTTGGTGGTGTGCGCAAAATTTTTGGATTCGTTTTGGGGGCAACAGGTTTCTTCAATGCGATGAGTCATTTTTTTCCGTGTTTTCTGGCGCTTTGCTTCATGAAGTAGACCTTGTGATGTTATCGATGTAAAAAATAGAGTTCACGCCGTAATAAAACATTCCCTCTTGTATTTTCACCAGCACGTAGATTGGTAAACGAGTGGATATTGCATACAACCCAAAGCGCATATATCATCTATTCTGTCAGGTTAACATTAATCTCTATATATAATGTATATATATATATGTATATTTCTTCCTCTCTATTTCGTTAAATGATATATCATATATCTGTAATTATTCATGTTTGTTTCTGGCCCAACAAATCCGATAAAAGCATTTACATATCTTGAATTTATTTCAACAAATGGCAGAAAATCGATAACACCTTTCCATGCTATTTGGGGTCTATGCTCGTATATATTCTTTCTTAAAATGATTATATATCTGCAATTCCGAAAAAATACAATCCCAAGGACCACCATTGTAAGTGAACATCTTAAATTCCTTAAGAATTCCAGCCAAGAAACGGTGCGCGTTCGTTGGGCACTGGGGCTGCTGCTGCCTTTTGTCACAACATGCGCACCCGGTGTTTCAACGTGGTGACGTAGGTGGCTACCAATTCGGGACGCCCCAAAGTTGGGACCAAATCCATGACTTCACAAGGTGCTTCCCCTACTTTGCCCGCCCAAGCCACGATTTCGTGATCAGCATATGGCTTTCACGGTTTGGTATATCACCGTATTTCAAAAGTTCCCCCATCACATGGAAAACCTGGACCCTCAGGAAACAAATCTTGCCTTTTCTTGAGGGATCTGGTCACATAATAGACTTGCAACAAATCAGTGAGAAATTATGAATGTCACACAAGTCTTTATTACATATTTTTGTCTTCACCAAAAATATGTTATTTCTTCGACTTTTTCTGCCGTCATCCAGGTCTTAGAAAGGTCAGGCCTCCTTCATACCACTTGCGAGGGTGTCCATCAACTGCTACGCCATGAACCACTTCTACACCAGCCTGGTGAGAATGTGCATGATGTGACTGTTCTGGAGTGTTTGAAGTTTTTTGGTGAAGTTTGGCTCCTCAAATCACAAATGTAATCATGTAACCAATAAAGCATCCTTTGAAGCACATATAGAATTTATACAGTAACCTAAAGCTAATTGCTTTTATACCTGTATTCTGGTGAAAGGAATATGGTGAAAGGAATATCTTCAACTTAACCTTTGTCTTACGATCATTGTCACCTAATCACTTTGATGGGATGAAGCTTACATCATATCTTCGTTCGAACCATGGTTCAACTTCAATCGTCATTGAGCACCTATCAACCAATGTCGTGACATTTGCCATAGGCGGGATGCAAGTTCAAATAAAAAACATGTAAACAACACCTACGAGAATGCCCATGGCTGACCAGAGTTTGAAAACTTCGATCTCCAAATTCGCCCAAAAGAACACATCAGCAATTTTTTGCCATCTCAAAATCCAAACAAAATTCAACAATGCCATCACTCATCACAACAGCCCCTGCCTTTGTTCCTTTGGGGCCTAACTTGGCAAAAAGTCGCCCCAAATCTGCATGAATCCATGCTGCGCCCATCCTCAAACGTGGGGTGACGGATGTGTTTATAATATTAAAAAAACAATTCCAAGGGGAAACCCCACCAAAAAAAACAATTCTACCCTTGAAAAATTGAAACATCATGAAAAAAAACACCCTTCTTGCAAGCCACCTCACAAGGTGAGGAGAATGTGCCTGTTGGGACTTGCATGCACCTCAACTCCTTGCTAAAACCACTGTTTTAGGCCTCACTGCTACCTTTTGCCACAAAAATGGGTGCTTTCTCTGCTCCTTTTAGCCATTGGATATTGTTTGGGAAATACTCATGCTTGTTTGTTGGAAAAACACACTCTCAACTGTGCAGCCAAGGATCTCTAAATCAATGTTCAAAGATAATCCCATACTCCTTGGTAAGGGTATGGGAGCTTCAATTTTCCAGCGTTTTAGGAGGAAAATTGCCGCATCATTCATAGTTTCCAGCCGACCATTGACACGTTCAATTTTTTCGATGGATTTTTCTTGGCTAAGAATTCAGAATATCAAAATTTTGGTAGAAATTGGTAAAACATATGGTTCAGACCTCGGAACAAAACACCGCACCCTTGGAATTCTACAAAACACCAACTTGGTGTTTAGCGTCACGTGCAACTCGTGGAACAAGCCCTCATCTTTGGAGTACCTCAGGTGTCGGAAACGCCACCAGCAATGCAACAGCTTCTCTGGGGAAAACTACTACTCTAAATCTAATCTTAACCTCAACCGCACCGAATCACCCTTTGATGGACTTGGGTGCTTCAAGATTCTTTTTCCATCCTCTCCCTTTTTTGAAAGACCCATCATTCTGACAGCGACAATTTGAAGTTGGGAAACTTGTTCATGGTCTCCAGCGCCATTCGCCACAGCGCTTTCTCATCTGCCTGGCATCTATACAAAAACCAAAGGTGCTTCATCTCGAAAACAGCATTGCTTACACATGTGATAGAAACAACATGCGATTTGAAATACAGAAATTGAATTATGTGCCATCCTGATTCTTGGTGGTTTGCAACCTTGAATCGCTTGAATGAGGCGATTCAGCTCATCAAATGCTTTTTGGTCATCACACCTCGTGAAAATTGCAGCCAGCAGCCTCTAGGCGCAAAGCTAAAAGATCCTTAGCTTGAAAAGTTTTGGGCGAAGTTGCGCCGGTTCATGTGGTTTGGGAACCTGGAAATGTTCGATGATGTTCGGCCGGTCCAAATTGGTGTCTTGATTGAACCAATTTGCTACATTTTGCCGGCAAAATTCATAAGGTATCTTTTTACGTCTCGTACATGTGTGTACCACTGAGAATGTATCAATGGATCGTACTTTTTCCAGGTCCGTATGTAATGCATGGCTCGGCACCTAGGCACATAGGAATGTAATCATGGCGATCAAGGTATACATGTATCTATCTCGGCAACTTCATGTCAAGTCGGGAAGTAATCAAAGATGTTTGCTCAACGATACGGCACTCTGGTAATACTTTGATGTAAGGATATATGTAAGGTACCCTCCCGAAAACTAATATAGCACCTCCCAAGAAGGTCCGTCAGATTTTCCTATGGTAGTTGAAGTGAGGGTATATCGAATGTCCAACCCGCAGTTTCTCACTATTTTTTCTAATCACTTGGCCCAGCCAATGGCGTTTGTTTGACCAAGTCTCGTAGTAGGAGCCTTGGAACAATCAAATCTGGGGTGAAACCACCACTTTAATGAAGGAAGTGACAAACAAAACAACAAAATAGTCCTCTCTCTCGTTCAGAAATGTGCGGAACAAATTTGACAACCAGTGACTTTCTCAAGCATGAAAAATCCCGCCCAAGGCACATCCCGTTGCCCAGTCAAGCGTAGTCCTACGCAGCTTCTTCCATGGGCTCCTTTGGAGCTGCGTTAGTAGTTCCTGGCCTCAACAAAAACCATGGCGGATTCAACAAAAGATGAAGGAAACAACTGGAAAATTGGGGGGGGGGGAAAACGGAAAACCATGCCACAAATTTATGAATCCAGATTTTTTCCAATGAAGACTTGTGTTTGATGATTGATAGCTTCAACATCCAATCACATTTTTGGAGAACAGACGTCAAGTTGAGCTTCCTGGTATTTTTGAGACAACCACACGGTTATCCGGAAAACCCTGTGCTGCCAAAGCAACGTCTCTCTCCTGTCAGAGGTTGCCTTGGGTGGCAAAATTTGGATCTAACAACTTCATCCACAAGTCGCTTGGACTAAGCTCACTGCGGGTGAAGCTTTGTACCATCCTTGGCTGAATTCTCAGCACAAAACGAGAGTCGTGTTTTGTTGTGTTTATTTAATGTGCCCCAAAAAATAGGCAAACACAAATCCTCTGAAGCGATCAAAAGAAATCACTTGTTCGGTAGTCATAAGATATCACAAGTAAATGATGTGACTTTAATGGACCATTGACAGAAACAACCAGTGATTGCTGGTGAAACACTTCGTTTCATGATGCTTCAAGGCGCGATCGCACTGGCAGCACCATGGACGGCTTGCAGCTCAGCCAGTTGCAGTTGATATGCCCAATTCCCCGCTGCTAAATAGCCTTGGCACCCGCCACGCAGCAGTTTTCAAACAGGGAGTCGGGATGGGATGGAAAACGCCAATCATTCCACTGCATCCAGGCGGCGCCCAAGTAGCGCCCAAACAACTTTCATCAGCGCTTCATTTGCCTTGCCAAATTGACCAAAGCAATTTTGAGAGAAAAAGGAGATGCCAAGGGGGTGAACTGGGTAGCTATCATGTCAGAAAATTTGGCTTTTTACTTGTACTCTGAACATGCTGAAACAAATCCAATACCCTGAAGCACGCTACTTGTAGACAAGCTACATTGCAAGTTCCTGCAGCAGTTCCCAGGCCAAACAAATCAGCATTGATACGACGCCAGGGTCGCAACTTTCCACTGAGAAGCTGGCCGAGTACCTCAAAATGTTATCACCCAACTTGCAACAAAATACGGCAGTCTCACCCACTTGTTACCTACATAACACTGCTGGAAGCCATGTGCCTTGCCACGAAAATCCGAAAGTTCAAAGCGCAAAAGACTCAAAGAATATATGCAAAAGACTTCATTTGCACATTTTTTCCTGGCCTATTTTTTGGCTCACCAAAGTTTTTTTTTTTAGGTGGGTGGGGGGGGTTTTGAAAGAAAAATCCACAATGGCGAAAAATCACGGGAAAATCAGCTTCTGTGGATCTGGGGTACTGGTGGCATTGACAGTCGTATGCACAGGTTGGGCATAGAACCGAAGATGTCCTGCTGCGGTTGACCTTAGTGAAGGATGGGTGCACAAGGTTTTTTCCCGTTTCAAACGTGACAGGTAGAAAGGAAAACCAAATACTATGATACACCGATACACCATTCAAAACTGAACACATGCTTTTTTAAACCCCATCACGAGATGTGATAGGTCTTTTCAAAGAACCAACTCTCTTTCAGTTCCATCATTTTTTGTTGGATCAAGTTGGATCCTTTTGAATAGTGCAATGTTCTGAACTTGGCGGCTGCCAGTGCTTCTAGCAAGTATACAGTAGTGAAACGCAAGATACCCATCAGGTGGGACTTTTTTCTGATCAATTAATGGGAGTGAGTTTTTTCGATGAAATCTACGCCCAGATGCTCAAGTTGATGGACTCCTTTCGGTTCCACTCAACTTTCAAAGCTCGAGGTGCCGCCAATCAGAAAAAAACACCAATGTCACGCGAAGATGCCAAGTTTAACGTTTATGTTTTTTTTTACTCGTACTGTAGTACTGACTCAAGTTTTTTGGATTTTTTGGGATGTCCAACCATTGATATTTTGGGATGTCCAACCATTGATATCCAATCCAAAAAACTTCTGGGGAAAAAGATGGAAGAACTTTTGTTTCAGCGTCCTCTTTCCGAAGTCCAACGCCAGCAGCACCAAGGATATTCAATGACTCAGCATGAGGCAAGGCATTTTGTCTCAGGATCAGTGAGGTAAACGTATCTTGCTATTGACATTTAAAGAGACATCAGAAATACATGGCCAAGTAGCCAACCAACTACATACATATAATTTACATAATATTAACTTCTCCCTCTGTCACAAAATCAAGGATACCAACCTCCGTTTGTGCCTTTCCTGCCAAGCAGCGAAACCATTGATGCAAATGTCACCTGAGTTCTATTTGATGCACTTTAGAAACTTTAGCTGATCAAATTGCAATATATCAATACTCTGGAAAACAGACAAACAGGAGAAACTGCCTTGGACACACCGCCTTTGCTTCAGGGTGAAGTCAACTAACGTCACTGTGATTTGATCAGCCTTACATCCATTTTGGCCACAGCAAATTACACGATGCGTCCCAGTAGCGTTGCATGCGAGGACAGAAAGATTCTGCCTCACACGCTGAGACTTCTTCACCTTATTGGGTGAAATCACCCAGTGAGGTGTCATACAGATTTCGGAATCTGTTTTCGGAATCCTGCACCAAAAACGGGACGGCCTATTTTCAGGGGAGGGTAGCTCATGCTCTCTTATTGGTCAAATCCGGTAAGGCATGCATCCAAATTGGTTTGGCAAGATGGCCCTCGGCTCAATCAGCAAGCCGTGATAGCCTGATCGTATCTTAACATATGTATCGTCTATATAATACGTGCACATATACAACGTATTAGATAATACATACAGGTCTCAACATGGGAAGCAAACAATAATTTATCTGTGATTTCCTCAAACGAAAAAATGGTACGGAAATTGGTTCCGTAGATGGTTTCGACATCCAAAACAAATGGATGTACCTTGGGCCCTTGGCTTTTCTGTAAAAATCTCGCTTTGGAATCATGGGAATCATCTGCCAAGAGACAAGGCATTGGTGGCTCTGTTTCAGGAACAGCTGCGGGAAGATGAAAAAGGCCAACCCTGAGAGCTCGTCAAGTCATGGAAACTGATGCACAAAATCCTGACCACCAAGCAAACACTGTGTGGGAAACTGATCATATCAAGTGGATGTAGAAGTATATCTACGAATACCCGTATGAATACATCACCGTATATATATATATATATATATTTTTTTTTCTAAAAAATAACTGGTTGTAATTGGATCTTCAACAACTCTTGGAACTGCTTGTCATCTCTGCGTCGATTCCAAGATGCCGAATGTGAGCGAAGAAGTTCTCTGGGCTTTCATTCGCTTCGCCTTCCAACGCATCATGTCACATTGTGGGCTCCATGATTGGCTTCAAAAAGTATAGGGTCCCACAACTCCATTAGGCATTTCCCAAAAGATGCTTGAAATGTAACCATCAAAAGATGGTTCAAAATATCTACTTTTTTTTTCGCTGTCAAATGAAGTCTGTATCACTTGAAGTTGATACACCATCCCGCTGTGAATGCAAAATGCCACTCCACAGGGAACCCTTTTTTAACGGCCTGTATGTCTCCGAGCTTCCAATTTCAAGGAAAAGTCTGAAGCCTCCCGGCCCAAACTTGGATTCCGGTGATCATTTGTTGGGTTCGGCATCCAAATGAGACAAAAAAAACAACTGATCTTAAACTAAAATAGACACGTATGAACATGTATGCAAATAGTCTTTGTTTGAACCATGTTTGAACCATGTTTGAAATGTTTGAAGTTCTAAGATGTTGTTTTCTACCTCTTCTTTGAAATAACCATATACATTTGAGAACATCAATAACTCAATAACCAACAGCGGACTCCTCACCTTCACTTCAAGACAATTGATGATTGAGTCCTTGGGCCAGAAATAACGAAGGACCCTTTCCGTTCCGAATGCGTGTTTCCACCTGAAAGATCAAAGTTACAAGACGTATGCCAGATATGAAAGGACCAGCAAAGAATTTCAACAGCAAATGCAAAATCTTGAAAAAACAACAAAATGGTCGGCATGACACCCTTTTTGGATGTATGAATCTGTATGAAGTCAAACCCACACCCAAAAATAAATCAAACAAAACCAACAAATCTCTCTCGATTCATTCACCTCATGCCTTGGACGAGACGCCTTTTTATGCATAGCTTCGAAAGTCCCATAGCCCCAGAAATTCCGGCCAAGGTTCAACCATGCGCTTCACCGATCCAAATGTCTCTTGCTTGGTGGTCGGCATAACCACCTCAGCCTGGGAAGATGGTAAAAGATAAGTTGAACTGAATCAACATAATGTTGTCATACAAAATCATATCAAAATATTCAATATCAGTTTCAATAACACTACCTCAAACCATCATATTATCATATTGCATTACCAAAGCATACATCAACGAATTACAGTACTATGATGTACTAATGTAAATTTCATATCAATAAAGCAAGAAACGACCGAAAAAATGCGAAGCATGACTGTCCATGTCAATACGAACCCGAAAACGAAAGAAACTTGTCAGGCCTGCTCGCGGTATCTCCGCTCCATGGCATTGAAGAGGTTATCCAGCCTTGATGAGGCAACCCGTGAGGCTCTGAATCTAAACGCTTTCATGAAATCAAAACCCAAATACCCACATAGCTCTAGAAATAGCATGGTATACCCCCCACACCCAACTTTCATCTCATCCTGAAATCATCTATCTTGCAACTGATGTGTGTTCATGTAGCTTTCTCATAGTTTTTCCCCAAGCTCTTCAGCACCCATCCAAAACCGCGGACACCACCAAGTGGCTGCGTGAGGGCAGCACTTTGTGCGCCCTGAGCCGCTGATATTTTATCCCATTCCTTGGAGAATAGGCAAAAACCTGCCTTTCCAAAGGTGCAGCTTTTGATTCAACCGTGTAACCATTGAATGGTGTAAAACTTAAAATATGCTAAAATGCATTGAACATGATACATGTTTTTTCATGATCATGTGTATAAATGATGCTGCACTTGAAACCCAAAGCAATTTCAAGCAATTTCACTTTCTTGCTATCAGAGACTCCTCTGCCTCCCGACATCGTACAGCCAAGGCCAAGCCAGCAGCACACAGCTGAATGCGAAACCTTTCAGGTGAGTCGGTGCAGGGGGTGTTGACCAGAATTTTTTCGAACATTTCGAGATTTTAAGGGGAACCATGATAAACCAGCTATTAAAATATCTTTTTCCTTGGGCTGTTTCTCCTTTCAGTAGTGACCACAAGAAGCATCACAAGAATCACTTCAACTACTGAGTTTGCTGGGAGGAATGGAAGCCCGCCTGGAAGGTTGCAATACCAGGCTTAGCTCGGATGCTGTGAAGCCTGTCCTGATCTTGGGCAACTTAAGGACTCAACATCGACTTTGTAGATTTCCAAAGTCAAGATATTCACTCGGTGACTGTGACCTATGTATTGAAAAAAAAAGAATATATAGATATATGTATGCAAATAAGTATTGCCGCAAGTTTGAAATGCAGCGGGTGAACGTATGGTGAATTTGATTTATTCATGCGACCACTTTCGGAGGTGAATCAAAACATCTTCACCCTGAAACCCTGTCATTTCGATGCATTTCGTGTGGATTTCCCATTTCAAAACTTAACATCGTCACCTACAGCCAGCTTGAATCCAATCTGTCCCTGGGCAGTGCTGACTCAAATGTTCTAAGCGCAACAGCCTCCTGTTTTCAGCAGCGGACCAGCGCTAGGGCTATGATTTATGGGACATACAGGAATTTCCAATCTCCCTCTTTCCCAGTATCTACCGGGTTTTTCACTTTTCAGATCTTTTCAGGTGGTGGTTTAGGATTTCTTCCACGAATCAACAGTATCTCTTCTAGCCAAAAGCATTCATTTTTGTGTAGATTGCAGTTGCAACTCGATGGTCCGGTATAATTGGTAGTTTCAATCATCTTCCGTGAGAATTTCTCGCCGAGTTTCAATTCCAAAGGTAGAGGCAGCGCTGCCAATTTGGAAATCATACTATGAGACCTGGGGTCTGGAACACTGCCCTACACATCCCTCCGACACTTAAAGGAATCGTCGAAGAAACTGTCGAATCGTCGAAGTCCTTTCATATCTTTCATGTTTTTTTTCTCCAATGCAATCCAGGCACTCAAGATTTACATTGATAATGCCTTAGGTACAAAGGAAAGGAACAAAGTACATACAGTACCAACCACAACACAATAACACACACAAGTTGAGATGATCCCCCTCCCAATAACAGCGGCAAGTGAAGGCCTTGAAAAATCTAGTCTTGGTGGTCGCTGCTACTGGGAGGGGGAGAGATGTTTTATAATTGTCATGTTTTCGGCTGTGACATGGCTACGATCCTATACAAATATAAAATATAATTCATACCTGCTGGCATCGCAGTGAGAACCTGTATCTTGTCCGTTGAATCCTATACACCTGCAGATTTCGGACATTGATGTAAAAATCTGATGTTTGGTTGCTATCTGGGTGACAACCAACAGTCTTGCCAAAATGCTTTCGGAAACATAAAATCACCAAAGACTTTTCGTGAAACTTGGAGCCAACTTCTCTTCCAAGGCTTCAAGTAAAAATCCCTGAAAACTAACATAGCCCCTAAAATTGATGGTTTCCAATAGGAATGTCCTTTTCCAGGGGTCTATTGCTAGTTTCAGGGAGGGCAAATCCCTGAAATTTATCAACCGAGTTTGGTTTTTTTCACGTCCAAGGATCAAAAACGGATTGACCCAGAACCAACCGCCACTGCCAGTCGTGCAGGTCCCATACCCAAGTGACCTTGGAGTTTTCCCATCAAAACACCAGGCCTATTCCATGACGTTTCAGCGGGAAGAAACATATTTATGCGATAATTTCATAGGAAATTCAACACCGAATAGACTGAATGGAAATAACGATAGTTCTGAATTCTGAACCTTGTGGTTGGCAATGTAAAGATATCTTTAAATGATGGCAATCAAAAAATGAATCGGAACCAGTACAGAAATTGGATAAAAATTGATCATATGGGTCTATCCCTGTCCCACCAACCGAAAGTGAAGGTTTTGATAAACGCCGCCCCTACTAAAAGTAAACAGTAAACAAATTCTCATCGGACTCATCCTTTTTCCTACCTTGGTCTTGTGCTCTTTCATTGCTTTTTGAACAGGTCACCGGCATATCATCAACCAAGTTCAAATCTATCATTCTTCTCTATCCTGCTGGTTCCATATCCAACCAAAATCTTACGTTTCTGTTCTGACTCAACCGCCACGGCACGTTGCATACTGCGACTTGCCAGTGCTAGAACTTCCAGTGTCACAGCGGAAAGGGCCAAGAGCAGCGAACACCTGGCGTTCGCTATTGGGCCCGGTGATTTCCAATGTGAATGAGATTCTCAATATTTTCCAGTAAATCCAACATAGTTTACAAAGTAAACTCCTCATCTTTCCGGTTGTAAATACCTTATACGCATAGGTAAACATGGTGGGTTTTTCCCATTGCAGTGCCCTTCCCCCGTGGGCAGAGTTGCCTCCTTCTCCTTCATCAAAATCAATCTATATAAAGGGACAACAGAACGAAGGCACACCGACACTTTCTCCGTTTTGCTGGTGACACAGAATTTTGAAAAAAAAAGGTCATGCAAATCTTCATTGATGATCCACCGGAAAGCTGCCGAAAAAAATACCATGACAATCCGAATATGATCCGACATGCACAACGATCCAATAATTAGGGCCAATCCATCGGTTGTTTGCTACAGGATGCAAGCGGGCCGTGAATGACACGATGAGTTACAATAGTGGTTATCTATGTTTATCTCCAACACATCTTGACCATCATCTCTCAGGAGTTTTCTATTATATTACCAACCCAAACTTCATGCACTTTTACAATGGGATTTTTTTCGACACATTTGCATCAAGTTTGATACCCCACCCCGGTCCCATGATTGAGGGAATCCATGTCTCACCACCCACCTCCCCAACACCCAAGAAAAACACGACCTGAGGCATGTTGCCAGTAGTAAAGCAAAGGCCAAGGCACCCAAAGCACCTGGAAGGTGAGATCCCCAAAGTTGTTGAATATAGAAATCCACCCCGTAAAACTCACATGGAAAAAGGGGGGAAAAAGGACCATTTGAAGATGTATATAGTATATCCTATTAAAAATGGTGATATTTCATTGCCGAGTTGGTTTACTGGAGGGTAGCTAATGGTTGAGCCACCCATTAAAAATATGCTAGTCAAATTGTATAGATGTAATGAGATCATTGCTGAGAATAACGCAATGTTTCTTGAACCACCAGCTACGGATATAGAACTGAAGTTCTTTGAAGCATCAACAGTTACCCTCCCTAAAACTAACATAGCCCCTGAAAAGGGACCATCCCAGAAGGAAAGTACACTTCCAACCATCATTGATCCCTTTTTGTTCGGGAAATCATGAAAGAGGATGCTTTTTGAAGCTAGTCAATGCCGTTTTTCTTACTGGATGTTGATAGTTTCTTCCCCTTTTCCGATGGGAAATGCCAACGTGATGGATTTAGCAATAGATTACTGGAAAATATCAGGACATTTGGGGTCGTTTGCTGATTTAGAGTTCTTCCAGCAATTGAAACATCTTCCTAAATGTTGGGATGTGCAGTCACCACCAGGATGACATTTTTCGTGGGGGATCCCGACCTAAACCTTCACTTTCAACTGCTACTGGGATGGGGAACATCCCAACGGAACCTTATTGACAAGGAGATTTCCAGGGTTCGCACCTGCCATCCATTGCTCCACGGGGATGGGTTCGCTGCTCCACGGCTTTTCCTCCTCCCTGACAGCGTTTCCGACATCAACAGCAAATAAACATAACCAAACAAACCACAACAAAGCCTACAAACAAACCTGCATCCGTCTGAAAAAAACAACTTCACAACCCTTTTTCTTCCATCATTCAATTTTTGAAAAAACACCAACCTAATAACCCAGCACTTAAACTCTGAGCTCTCCCACTCGCTTTGCATTTTTTCCTTTGACGAACACCTCGGGCACTTTTTTTGGGGATGGGAAGGTCCATGCTCCCTTAACATGGACAGATCTTTGAAACACCTGAAAAAAAAGCGCTGTATCTGAAACAGTCCAAGAGACTGGACTGTTTAAACAACCATGTCAAACAAAATAAACTGCTAAGCTACTGCAACCTCCCCACCTCAAGACCACAACATGGCGTAATTTGCGATCGCGTCGGTGCGCTTTGGGGGCAACCCTTTCAAAAAAGCTGAGCAAAAGACTGACGAAAAAAATCGTCGCTGAATAAAAATGGAAACACCGAAATAAACACCGAAATCGTAGTGGACTAATAAACACCTTCGTATGCCGGCTGCCTTTAGGTCAATATTTTCAATAATGACAACAAGTTTTTATTGCTCTTGGTAAAGATCAAAACAAAACTAGTGAGCTCAACAGGTAAAACAAGCGTTTCTTTTTTCCATGTTTTCGTTGTTTTTTGCACATCTGGCGAATCTTGCTATCTTCTTTCTTCAATCTGCCTGAAGGCACATGCCTTCAGGCTGTGAAGATTTATGCCAACGCTAGCAAATTCAACAGAAGCTAGTCCAAAACAGCTTGTCCTGACCAACCTATTGAAGAGCGTACCTTCATGATCCTAAAATTGCACTTCGCAGCTGCCTTGAAGATCTTGGTTATTTTTCACAAATCTACTTCCCAGAACCAATTCATAGCTCAGCGTTGGCGGTGATACTTGTGAAACTGCCGGTGAAACACGAGTTCAAGTAAAAACATCTATTCAAAAATTCCTCTATCCATCTATATCATAACTAAAAAGCTACCTACAAACTTCATCATACTCTTCATATTTGCTGAATTCTGAATTCCACCTAGGATTCATCCATCAATATATGGGCCATATATGTGTATAGCAAACCA
Source organism: Breviolum minutum Mf 1.05b.01 (assembly GCA_000507305.1). Classification (NCBI taxonomy): domain Eukaryota; class Dinophyceae; order Suessiales; family Symbiodiniaceae; genus Breviolum; species Breviolum minutum. The sequence continues at coordinate 142,307 of DF239313.1, read as the reverse complement.
TCATACCAGAACCTCTAAAATGATGGGGCAATCTTCAAGTGCTACAGGATTTCTTCCAACTAATGGGCCCCAAACTCGGCTGAAGCTTTTTCGTGAAGCTGCCAAAGGAATGTTACAGAATGTTACGCGCCCCAAGAGAAGGGCAGAAAAAACGAAACAAAATGATTAAACAATCCTTCCACAGTATCACTTAACATGATTTTGACTTTCATCTGGCATCATCTGGACATTTCTCATCTTTTTTTGAAGCTCTCATCACATCCTTGGACAGCAAAAACGCCGTAGCAATTCGGTCAGCTCGTTCGTTTCCAAGCTGGCTAAGCCGTTCTCCTGAACACATCGCTCCCCACCATCCCGCCAGACTGAAGGATGCGAGTTGTTACAGTACCTTGAAGACCCCTACCTGCCTCGAATATATTTTTGTAGGTGATTTGACTACCATCCCAGGGAACTAACATATCCATCATATCCCCACCTTGGGAAAAGGGAAACTCATCTTCACAAGTACCTTTGGGATGAGATGCCTGGAGGGTACCTTTTCCATTTTTTTGTGCCTATTTTTCAAGTGTTTTCCGACGACCAAGACGATAATGACGATGATTCGGTTATGTTTCAACACCGAAAACCCTGCGCACCTGGGTGTTTCTGCAGAGCTTTCCTTAGCTACATTGGGAGATGGCATGATATTAGACTTTTTCTTGGTCCGGATGAATATGAAAAGGCTGATGAAATATGATGAAATGATATGACCTGACAAGATCTTAATGAATTGCTTTCAAAAAGAACGCAGAGGGACCACGTTTGTGGTCCACATCCATCCCGGCTGGCAGCTATATACCGCACTAAAATCTCGAGGTATCGGTATTGGGAGCAAATTTAAAGAAATGCACAGTCCAAAGAGCCACTTCAAAAAACATGCTGCTGACCTAATGCTACCTCTTACAGACTGTCGACTTGTCGCTTTGGTGTTGCAGAAATTTTGGAAGGAACATGTTTCACTGGCAGCTTCTGCGGCAAGATTCGGAATTTCCATGTCCAGTGAGGTGTCTTCCAAGTGTTTTTTTTTTGGTTTTGCGCGTTTCAAACTCCCGGACTGCCCTTAATTGCCTCATACAGTTGAACGCCCAACTCTTCTCAATGAATTGGATTGATTCTGATGCTCCTAACTTGTCACACCACCAGGAGTTGTTACAATCTGTCACCTAATCAAAAAATCGCTGACTCATGAAAAACCACAACCCTACAAAAACAAACATCGCGAATCTGGACCGGAATTATCACCCAGTGTTATGATGTGTTTTTGTCCTTCCCTTTGGTCAAATTTCAACAACCAAAATGTTTGAGCCATGGATCCATACGCATCTGCTTGAGTTTCTTCAATTCCTGTTGCTTCTCCTGCCGCGCCTGATGGCAACTGTCGGTGAAGCTGTACCATGTCACATGGTCACCATCTTGGTCTTCGATATGGTGTTTATGAAATAGTGTGTTAGAAATAGGCATAGGTAATTAAACAAATACCAACCTGGCAAAAATCTAAACAAAATGAGCTTCCGCAACTTTGACAACTCAGTTGGGAAAGCTTGGTACGGCTATGCTAATGATTTCTTCCTTTCGATGCCAACCCCATGTAATCTCTGCCTGGAGGATCTGCAGGGTCCTGCGGCAATCAAGTCAATAAAAGGTGAGATTCAGAAATTGACAAAGTACTCGGCTTCACCGTAGTCCTGGCATTGCTTTTTTCCACATCTCGCAAAGCTTTCAGCTGCTTCTCGTTCTCCAGCAGCTGCCTGTCAAAAAATATGCGACTTCAAGAGACTTGAAAGTTCAAAGTCATCCAAATACACTAGACTTTCCGCAAGTCATGCTTCTTTGGATGAATGGTCCAGAACACTTTTTTGTGCTAGACTTAGGAAACTGCCCATTCAAGTATTCTTCAACTACTCCGTGCAGTCCATTTCGGGAAAAAAACAACTGAAGAGTTGAGACTTTTTCTTTCGCCATCAAAAGCGATGTTGCAGGTGCCAGCCTCAAGTGTTGATTGAAGCCTCCTGGGTTTGGACTCTTTGGAAAAAATTAGCGCCTAAAACAGGAGAAGTTGCATTACTAATACACACACCGAAAAACACTCACACCTTGCATTGCAAGCTTCAAGCTCAGTGTGCGAATTCGAGTTTCACTCCAAACTTGCCAACGATTTGGCATGTTAGTGAGGATTAGCTGTGCGTTCCATGAGCTCAAAATGTCTCAATTTGGCCTCGCAAACAGCTGGGCGATGGCCCTCCATTTTTCTTAGCTGTTGCTTCGGCTGCTTCAAGTCTGGGGAATTTGGCCTCAATCAGGCCTCACTTGACTTAAGACTTAATCACATCGTTTGGGCATGGCACGATTCCAGGTGATTTCCTCAGGGTTCACCACATGTACTCCATCAACAGCAGCAATTTGACACATGCCATCACTGGGAGGTAATAACTCTACCAGCTCATCTTCATCATGACCAGGTCGTCTCCATAAAATCCTGGCTGAGAACATCAAGACTTTTGAAACACCCAAACACTCACAAAAGCAATTTGTGGCTGGTTTGACGGGGATTTGGGATGACCACATATCCCAAGTGCCTGGGAGATATGTTTACTGAATGGCTACTAGTTGGCGGTTATTTCGCTGGTGATGTGTCTCAAATTTGCAAGTGTTCACTTTATTTTCCACCAATTACTGTTTGGGCTTGCTTTCGTGCAAGTGACAGGATATATATATATATATGTATAGAAAAAAATATATATATAAATACACTACCGGACCACTAACAAGTGAAGCAGGAAACTCGTCACTGACCTCAATCTACAGTTGGAACGAAATCTGAGCTGGACCCGTTTCCGCCCCCGAAAAAAAAAACAAAGTCATGTTACTGACAGGTCACCACCTCCCCCCCCAAAAAAAACAATAGCACAATTCTGCCGGTGAAATTCGCGCCTGTAATGTCTGAAGTGAGGTACGTGGAGCACGTCACTCACTGCACCACCATCATCTATGGGACAAAGACTGGACCATCTCACCCGATAGACTTTCTTCGGCAGTGGAGGTAAGCCACCAACGAGGCAAAACCGATGACTGCCTTGATGATCTGATTCAGGTGGAAGCAGCCTGAAGTTTATGACACAAATGACACAGGTGTGTATCCGGAGCAAATTCGATACCAACGTAATCAGAATGAAAGATGTTGAGGAAAGGTAGGTCTAATTACATTTATTGAATTGAAGATCTGTTGCACCAGGCTTTTAAGTATTCAAGAACTCAGGAAGTTGAAGAAAAAATCTATCATACATTTGTTGCCAAGGTTTGTTTGGGATCGACAAATGATGCCGGGTCCCCCACACAACTGGCTGCATCTGAGGTTGATCAAGTTCTTTCTCTTTTCGGACATCTTGAAAGCAATAACATACCTGAGCTGAACAACCAGCCAACAGTTTTCCGGTGGTCGTATATCCTTACATATCTGATAATCAATATAATCACTCTTCATCTTACAGGTAAACAGCAAGATTTGCAGCAAGTCATCATGGTACACCTGTCTATGGTGGCTGGACGGACCCACATGAAGTTTTCAATGCCAAGCTACGCTCCCAGGAAGCAAGGCTGTACCGCGCACTGGTTCTGTAGTACTTTCTTCTTCTTTCGTGAACATGCTTCGAAGCTTTGCAAGAGCATCATCACTCCTTAAATATGAGACAAACTTGTGACAAAATTTCACAGAATGGAAGGGATGCAGTTTTGCTATCTTTGGGAGATACCATGGATACCAACTCTAGGCTTGTAAAATTGCAACAAGGCATCAGTAGGTCAATGTACAATCAAGGTCTGGTAAGATTAACAATACAAATTTACCTGAAGTACATATAAAAATACTTACATGACATGTTACATAATATGATAATATATGTACAACAAAATACTTATATACATCATCTATACGTACGTAGAGTCTACTAATTCCATGAAATAAAGGTTTCTGTGCCTCAAAAAACCGTTTCAACTGCCACCGAGGGGCAAGGCCTTACTCAAAAGTTTTTCAATCAAACTTGGACCTCCACTTAGTGGGGCCTAGGTGGACAGGGGATGGAAGTCGCAAGTGGCCGATAGATAGTCACCTGAAAAAAAAAGTATTACACAGCCAAAAACCAACATAGCACGTCGCAAGCTGGGCCCCAAAAGGAAACTCGAATCTGAACCAACCCCAGTGATTCAGGTGCTGTATTAGTTTCAGGGAGGGTACAAGATTGTTAATTTTGAGATGGAAACTATGTTGATAGCCAGAAGTTTTGCAAGCTGTGCTATTCCACTTTTAGGATCTTTTAGGTCTTTGTCTTTTTTTGGGGGGGTTGAACTGTGTGAACCTCCCTGTTTTCTGTTCAAATAAGCCTTCAAAGTCCAATGGTGCAACAGTTGTCGCTGACAGGGAACATCAAGGAGGCATTGGCAAGGCTGCTTAAAAAGATCAGTTTCAACACATCCTTTAGCTTGGAAATGATTGATTTTCAATCAAGCCATGGTCAGCCCGCTACTTTCCAACGGTTTTTTTGGGTGGATTTTTTATGATGCCGCCAAGGCGCATCACGTCGTTCCGAAGGTCTGCTTTTGTCGAGAGGCAAGTCCTGAACGGAAGGGTTTGGTATACCAGAAACTTCACACACTATACGTCGTATGGTTTGGACTGACTTTGGAAAAACAATCAGAAAAGGTACCGCGACATCTCCAAATGACTGCAACAATGGAAGGTGCCTTCAACAAGCTGCAGTCGAAATTCCAAAGGGTTGTCATGATTTTTAAAAACCAGTTGGACCCCAGAAACCTAACGTATATATATATATGTGTATTTGTACGTGTATACTTAAAAATAGATGTGTATATTTCTAAATTTCTTTTTTTTAAATATCATTAAATATCTATATGTGTGGTGTGCTTCATCTGATTCTTCAACTCTTTGCGGAAAAAACGTATTGACTCCAAAAGTGATAAGTTGAACTCACGATAAGGATTGTAATCAAAGGTCCCAATCTGGTACCCTAATTTTTTAGAGATTTGGGGGTTTCCAAATCGCTCAAAATACGGCGAAGTTGCATCGAATTAACTGAGATACTTGCAATACTGCAATGAACATGGAACATATGCTGTATCTACAGCATTTGAACGACGCGGGTATGTAGATGTATGTGACAAATATTAGTCAAAAAAAGTAAGTATCATCATATACACCCCCAAAGTTTAACACTTTGCCCCTGAAAAATGTTGGGAAAGGAAGACGATCCTTTCCTGTTAGGGTCCTATTGTAACTTTTTCAGGGGCGTTTCCTGTTCAACTTCGGGAGGGTATCGTCATCTTTCTCTCTCCTGATCATATTCTTCGGCTTCAACTCCATCGACGCCGGGCTTTGCATTCGACATTGCGCCACAGCGCTGGGCTTCACCCTCCCTCGGCGCCCTCCCCTTGACCAAGCACAAACAGCTGCGCCCGGGCGATTTTTTTTTCTTTTTAATGGTGATTTTGGAAAACTTTCAAATTTCAGTAGTCCCAAATTCATCCAAATTCGAAAAAAACATCAAACAATGATAAACACCAAACTCATTCCTTCATGTCATGAAGTCTTCCAGCACTTTGCCTCTTCTCTCTTCGCAGCTGATCTAATTCGTCGGACTCCACCGTTGCGCGCTTAAAGATCCTTGGGTTCTTCCAAAGACTCGGGGCGCTTCTGCGGGATGATGGGTTGAATGTTGCCGAAAAACACGTAGTTTCGGACTTACTCTCGGCTCACAATGCTGGTGGTCGCTATTGGATAAACCATTCTCTAAGTGATGGAGTATGTAACGTGCGTAACATGTATCATAGTTGTACACGCCTGGAAGAAGCTATGAATCTTCTGGCTCTGACTTTTTTGAGACTCAGACATTAAGTAAAACCATGTAAAAACCTTATCCCATCTCATTGGGATGATTCTAGTTCCCATAATTTACTTGAAATAAACCAATCCTTATTATAGAGTATAGAGCCTTAAAACGTCGTGACACTAACCAATAGTGATATAAAGTCGTGAAATCCTAATACTCAATATTCTTGAAATGATACATCAAGATACATCAAGTGGGTTCTGCCAAAACATTGTAACAGTGGATTTTTTTTGGTCTTTCGCCTGAAAAAGCTGGGTTTTCATAGGGTTCCCTTCATAAAAATGAACAAACATTTACCTACTATTACATGGGTTTGGCAACCCCGAATTGCAGTGCCATGACGCCGATGGTGTGCTTCGCGGCTGCGTGTCGCGGTCGATTTGGCCCTGGCCCCATGGGAAACCCATGGAAAATCAACCCAAATTTTTGAAACACCCAGCAGAAAATAGATATCCACGCACTTTTTTCTTCAAAAATTGGGCCTCAAAGAAGAATGGTTGGTTTTTTGATTAGTTCGATTTACTTTGTAAAGCCTTATTTCCGATATTTGACAGGAAATAAGGCAGGATTCTCATGAAGTTCTTGTGCCAAAGATCTCGGACTTTCACCATCTTCAACAATTGCTTTCTCCTTTGTAGAATGGTTTGAAGCCAGTAAAATTGGGTTAAGTTATTGCTATGTATCCCACTTAAAGGGTGGAACTGGAATTCACATCTTCTTGATTCCTACTATACAAACAATGTCAAACAATCACATATCAATTGATCACATTCGATCATAATATTTCATAATCGCGTACATCAGAACAAAATGACTCTGTATTGCCGAATCTGCTTCGAACGATCGTAAAGATGTGATCATTTCAACGGTGTCTGTCCTCCTTTCCGGATCCTGATATCCTCGTTTCACCCAGGGTATGTCACAGCTGGAGAGGTGTGATTTTCGACTTTCAAAACATCTTCGCCCCACCTTCTCTGCTCCACCAGGTGTCGTACACGATTCTCCTGTTTTGTCCAGGTGTTCAAGGCCAAAAGTGGACATCTTAAAATCCTTATCCAAACAATAGCAGAGAAATCCCGGCGCAGAAACCCATAGCTGAATCATATAGAATCCGATTTCTGTGGCGATGTGTCACTTTTTCCAGTAAAGAGCTTGGAGTTTATCAATCTGAACTTGCCAACTCACTTCTTTCCCACTGCCTTTAATAGTTTAAAACATCTTAAACAAAAAAAACATCAAAAAAAACACCTCTCACTCATCCGGCTCTTGCTTAACATCCACAGCTTTCCAAAAAAGAACAACAAAACTTCGAGGAAAAAAAACGTCCAGGGTCTCCTCTGAGATGCGCTGGTCTTCAGCAACAAGGTCGATTGCAAATGGGCTTTTTTGAAGCCTCCTGACACGGTGGTCAATTGCTAGTGACGGTGGTGGTTAACCTGGTTCCCCAATTGGGGGGATTATATATATATATATATATATCACCTAAAGTACCACCTTTGACCTGGGGAACCAGAAAGAACCATTGAAATTGAGTTGGAATCTTCGAAAAAAATCCAACAACGAAATACGAAATACGCACCTGGCCCATCTCTCATCACGCTCACGTTGTGAAGCCACTAAACGATCCAAGTAAACTCGCCTGGCGATGGTGAACCCTAAATCAGCCCACAGACTTCCAAAAAATATGCAAAAATCAAATTAGATGAACATGACTTCATTTTCAACCCCCCTTGCTGATATAGTGTCGCAAAATTACATTCCTGATACAATGAATATAGATACGGAAGTCAAACCAACATTTCTTATATCTAGCTTGGTTTAAGAACCACTTTTGTTTTTTAGTAGGGACTTATTATCATCCGAAATGAGTCACCATTTTTAAAAATGGTGGTTGACTTCCAGGGTATACATATGAACATACATAAACCAAGGATGAATCATGACATATTTAAGGCATTGCCAGTGCACAACGGAATGAACAATCATGCCACTCAACGGCTGGATAAATCCAACACGTGCCACTCAACGGCTGGATCCCCCGAACCTATCTTGCTTCATGTCATGCTTCACTGCATCTCTTTGAGCAAAGCGGATGCTCATGATCTTTGTCGACTCCTCTCTGGCCTAAACAAAATCATTGGATGACGGGTCGTTTTGGGTAACCTTGGAGCCTTGTCCGGGCCACCTTTAGTATCGACATCTACAAGTGCAATACTTCGATGCTACCAAATGAACAATGAAAAAGAACAGGTTCTTTCCTGTATATGGGGATAATACTGCCCAGGTTTATGGGGATTACAAAAACACCATTATAAGGATCCCTATTGAACAATCAGTATAATGGAAGGTGGGAGGTTTTCTTTCTTTTCGCAGCTCGCCTGTCATATGTTGCTTTCCATCCGAAGTTGCTGCTGAAAATACTGGATGAAATGATGATGAAACTGTTGTGAATGATGAAACGGTTTGTGTGCTTTTAGCAAAAATAATTCCTGAACATGTCTTTTGTCTTTTTTCCTCCGTCCTGTCTTGTTTTTTCTTGAAAAAATCTAGTCAATCTGATATCCAACTTTAACTTACAGAAATCCGGAAATCCTTAACATTATAAGGATCCCTATCAAACAACCAGGGATCCATGGAAAGTAAGGGAGCCCCAGGAACTTGGTGAAACTTCGCGCCCCCGAACCTTGGCACACATCTCCAACCTTCGTAGGAGCCGTTCCCGTTCCTGCCAACGCGAACAAAAAAACCGCCATGGGCCCACAACAAAATCAACCAAAAAGGCATGTATAAAATCCCATTTCATGAAATCCTGGTTACTGTAGATTTAATGGCATTTGCCATGAAAAAGAGAAGCTAAGCCAAAAAAACACACATCAATCAACCACCAAAATCGTCTTTTGCACAGTTGGACCTCTGTAGTTGAAGCTTTCGGTAGCAGGTGCGTCCTAAGGGCAAGCCACAACATTGCAGGATTGATGCTGTTGATGGTTCACAAATCCGGCGAACCACCCGAGATGTAGAAAACCCTGGTACATAGTGCACAGTTTACACTCCCTGAAACTAACATTTCGCCCCCTGAAAAAGTGGTGAATGGGAAACGTCCTTTCCTTATAGGAAGTATACATGCATAATTTTTTCGACCGACTTCTGTCCAACAGAAAGGACCGAAGAATCATGCGAGTATTGAAGCCCTTCCAAATTTCTGAGAGGTGGTCATGGGAGGATTTTTTTGTCCAGTAAAAATCACAGCAATTTTTCTTGGTCCAAACAAAACCACCCTTTTTTGGAGAAAAAAACCTGCGGGATTCACTCGATATATATATATATATAAGTCAGCGTATATATATATATATATATATCGAATGTTCATCATATACAAATATGCAATGTTGACAAATGAATCAATCTTAAGATAAATTTAAATCCCATGTCGCAATGATACATGGTAATATATTGGGATGCTTTTCGCCCACTCTTCATTTGTGCCAGGGTCTAAACTCCCACTGGTTCCATATAGGAGATAAACTCATTAACCCCAATTCCATAGAGGGGTGTTTATATATCCATTGCTCAGTGATTTCCTAAAGGTTGGACCATTTAACAGTTCCCTCCAAAAGGCAAGAAAGGAGATCGCCTTTTGGAATTGTCAACCTCCAGGCTCCCAAACATTCCATATTGCAGGAGCTGAGGCCTCACATGAACCAAATCTGGCATGTTTTGGACGTGCAATTTGCTTACACCCCTGAGGCCCTGAACGGCTGGAATTTACCAAGAGGAGGTTTGGATGCTAGATGATTTTCCTTTTCAATTGGGTGATTTTTAGGTTCCAGCGGTTCAATCTCCAGGGTGTATGATATGAATGATAATAAAATCAAGTAAAACAGTAAAACACGATTTGGATCGACTGAGGTCGTGGCTGATCCTCAATGAAGTGCTCATTCATACCACTGGATGTAGTATAGATCGACTCGCCCCTATCAGAACTGCACTTTTGCGAGTAAACAGCTAAACGTTTCAAAGTCTTTTTTCCAAGGGTTTATTATGAACTTTCGAGCGAAATTCCAAAGTAAATTTGACAAACACGCTCGTCTTTAAAGCATGGCATGTGACAGCTTTTTTCTTCATCAATTCACGCCTCAACAGCCTTTCTCTCTGCGAGGTGCTGCTACCCACCTGCATACAGTGGCATCCAGTACATCTTCTTTGGTTTCCGGATAGGTAGAGCCACCATTCTCCACAATCCAGCAGTTTATCATGTGTAGATTTACAATATTCTGATCAAGCATGTCTCTTTGCTGAATGCCTGCACATTCCCCTGCAAAGATTTTTTTTAAAGATGCGAGCAAAAACCACAGGAATTTTCGATACCAAAGCGTGCTTGTTGGACAATGGAGAGCCGATGTGCCAGCACATGATGGATACTGTCACATTGTGACATGCATTAACGGATGCTCAATGATTCATTTATATAATGTAAAGCGAGTCCATTGTTTAACTAGATCAACTTCAACTCATTGTTTCAGAAACTGCCTTTTATCCCACCCAATTGGCCATAAATATTGGCTAGCTCTACAAAAAGCTTTAATATGATTTGACAAGCCTTTTGAAAACATTCCAGCCCCAAAAGGCAGGTTTCTGGTGCAGGGACCTTGATTTCCATGCATGTTGTCGTGCTGCTTGTTGTTGATTTTAAGGCTTATCAAGGCTCATTCAGTTTTTCGTTAATTAATTGAGGCTTACTAAGGCTTAGTATGGCCGGCCTTGTGTGCACCTACTCATTCTTCGGTGTTACACAAATGCGGATTTTCAGTTTCCACCGAAAGATGTATTGATGTTATTAAGGAGTTCAGTTTTGGTGGGCCAATTCTGCGGGGGTAAAAGACCATTCCTTTAAATCTGGTCATATATGCCCTTTGACAAAGGGAAGGATCCAAGAAGAAAGGTGTAGTCAAGTCGAAAGAATATCAAAAATATCAAGATCGCCAACAAAACTTATTCTGACAGAAGCTTTTGTGCCCCCCCACATCGTCTCCACGCGGTCGATCATAGGACCTTCAAGTAGCCAAAGGAAATCAAAATGCAGAATGGGATTTTTTTCCATGCATTCTCTTCCGGATCCCAAAAAAGAGCTCCATGAATTGAATGGCTTTAATAAATAAATTATAAACTAACTTCACAAGGAATTTGGAGTGGGACCTGATAATAGCGTAAAGGAGGGTACCAGGGTACCAGCAACATAAAACCGGGGTCACTATATCACCAACCAAAAAAAAATTGCATTTTGAACACCATACATTTGCATTGGTTAATCCGCCCCAAAGAAAGTAATTTAACAACTCCTGTAAGAATAAAAGTACATTATGGACCTCATCCGAGCCACCCCCCCGCCTATCGGTGAGGTGTCCTGGCCGTAGGCCTGGCAATTGAGGTGCCACCATCGGAAAGGGAGACGGATCAGGCTGCTGATGATTGATGATGATGATGATGATGATGATGATGATGATGATGATGATGATTGATGATGCCGACGATTGATGTTTGCTGATGACTGATGTTTGATGATGTTTGATGTTTGATGATGATTGCCGTTTGATGATGTTAGATGACGATGATGATTGATGATGTTGGATGACGATGATGATTGATGATGATTGATTATGACGACGATTAATGTTTGCTGATGACTGATGTTTGATGATGTTTGATGTTTCATGATGGTTGGTGTTTGGTGATGATTGATGTTTGATGATGATTGCCGTTTGAAAATGTTAGATGACAATGTTGATTGATGATGTTAGATGACGATGATGATTGATGATGATGATGCTGATGATTGATGATGATTGATGATTGATGATGATGATGCTGATGATTGATGACAATTGATGATGACGACGATTGATGTTTGCTGATGACTGATGTTTGATGATGTTTGATGTTTGATGATGATTGCCGTTTGATGATGTTAGATGGCGATGATGCTTGAAGATGATTGATGATGATTGATGATGATTGAAGATGATTGATGATGATTGATGATGATTGATGATGCTTGATGATGCTTGATGATGATTGATGATGATTGATGATGATTGATGATGATTGATGATGATTGATGATGATTGATGATGATTGATGATGATTGATGATGATCGATGATGACGACGATGAATGTTTGCTGATGACTGATGTTTGAAGATGATTGATGTTTCATGATGGTTGGTGTTTGATGATGATTGATGTTTGATGATGATTGCCGTTTGATACTGTTAGATGACGATGTTGATTGATGATGTTAGATGACGATGATGATTGATGATGTTGATGATGATGATTGCTGATGATTGATGATTGATGATGATTGATGATTGATGATTGATGATGGATGATTGATGATTGATGATAATGATGATGATGACGATGATGGTGATGATGATGATGATGATGATTGATGTTTGATGTTTGATGTTTGGTGTTTGATCATGATTGATGTTTGATGATGATTGCTGTTTGATGAATTTGATGACGATGAATGATGATGATAATGACATTGATGATGTTGAAGATAATGATTGGTCTTTGATGATTGATGATGATTGATGTGTGATGCTGATTGATGATTGACAATGATTGATGTCTGATGATGTCTGATGATGATTGATGATGATTGATGATGATTGATGATGATTGATGATGATTGATGATGATTGATGATGATTGATGATGATTGANNNAAATGAATGAGGATGATGATGATGATTGATGATGATTGATGATGATTGATGATGATTGATGATGATTGATGATGATTGATGATGATTGATGATGATTGATGATGATTGATGATGATTGATGATGATTGATGATGATTGATGATGATTGATGATTGATGATTGATGATGATGATGATGCTGATGATTGATGACAATTGATGATGACGACGATTGATGTTTGCTGATGACTGATGTTTGATGATGTTTGATGATGTTTGATGATGTTTGATGATGATTGATGATGATTGATGATGGTTGGTGTTTGATGATGATTGCCGTTTGATGATGTTAGATGACGATGATGGTTGAAGATGTTAGATGACGATGATGATTGATGATTGATGATTGATGATTGATGATTGATGATGTTTGATGATTGATGATTACGAAGATTGATTTTTGCTGATGACTGATGTTTGATGATGTTTGATGTTTGATGATGATTGATGTCTGATGATGACTGATGTTTGAAGATGATGATGATGATGATTAATGGTTGAAGTTTGATGATGATTGATGTTTGATGAGGATTGATGTTTGATGATGATTAATGTCTGACGATGACTGATGTTTGATGATGATAATGATGATTGGTGATGATGATTGATGTTCGATGATGATTGGTGTTTGATGATGATTGATGTTTGATGATTGATGTTTGATCATGATTGATGTTTGATGATGGTTGGTGTTTGATGATGATGATTGATGTTTGATGATTGATGTTTGATCATGATTGATGTTTGATGATGGTTGGTGTTTGATGATGATGATGATGATGTTTGATGTTTGATCATGATTGATGTTTGATGATGGTTGCTGTTTGATGATGTTTGATGAGAATGAATGATGATGATGACGACGATTGATGTTTGCTGATGTTTGCTGATGATTGATGATGATTGATGATGATGATTGATGTTTGATGTTTGATCATGATTGATGTTTGATGATGGTTGCTGTTTGATGATGTTTGATGATAATGAATGATGATGATGACGACGATTGATGTTTGCTGATGATTGATGATGATTGATGATGATTGATGATGATTGATGATGGTTGATGATGGCTGATGATGGTTGATGATGGTTGGTGTTTGATGATGATGAATGTTTGATGATGATTGCCGTTTGATGATGTTAGATGACGATGATGGTTGATGATGTTAGATGACGATGATGATTGATGATTGATGATTGATGATGATTGATGATTACGACGATTGATGTTTGCTGATGACTGATGTTTGATGATGTTTGATGTTTGATGATGATTGATGTCTGATGATGACTGATGTTTGATGATGATGATTGATGATTGATGCTGATTGCTGTTTGATGATGATGATGATTAATGGTTGAAGTTTGATGATGATTGATGTTTGATGAGGATCGATGTTTGATGATGATTAATGTCTGACGATGACTGATGTTTGATGATGATAATGATGATTGGTGATGATGATTGATGTTCCATGATGATTGGTGTTTGATGATGATTGATGTTTGATGATTGATGTTTAATGTTTGATGATGATGGTTGGTGTTTGATGATGATTGATGTTTGATGTTTGATCATGATTGATGTTTGATGATGACTGATGTTTGGTGATGATTGATGATGGTAATTGATGATTATGATGATGATGCTGAGATGTTTGATGAGTTTGATGATGATGATGATGATGATGATGAATGATGCTTGATGTTGTTGATAGCAATACCAATTCCAAATTCACATCCACCAAACATTTCTGGACTGCCTCTTGTCTGTTTCGGTGAGGCAAAAAGAAGTATTTGGGGGGCCCGCCTTTCGCCCGAAGCCAAAAAAACAAGAATGATATGATATACATGGATCATACTCCATCAACCCACTGAAAACGCTGCAATGAGAACATCCCACTCTACACCCAGTATATATCTATGAAACACCTACATTCTAAATTGATCCTGTAATATATACAAAAACACACATATGTATATATAATTATGAATATATATATATATATAGAGAGAGAGAGAGAGGGTGCTCTATCAACAGGTCCATCACTCGAAATTTGCCACCACCGGTCTGCCTTCGAAGAATTGCGGAGATTGGGCCTGGTGAACTTGCCACAAAATTCATCCGTGAAGATTCCGGGGACACCGAACATGGCTGTTCAATGGAAGGTCTCCAAAGAATTCAATAAGAATGATGTACATGAACTTCATTTTTTGGCTTATTCCTGCTAGAACAACAAAGATCCAAAGTCTTTCTAGAGACCCAAAGCCCAGAAACACATCCCACAAACACAAGCCCATTTTCACATCTTCTGTTTGCAATTTGATGTGACTAATATTGCCATTTCAACATTTGATCATTTTGTTGACCCATCCACTCGCTACCTTTTGGTTCAAGGCATTGAGGCTGCTAAACTCTGCAATGATTGGACCCTCCATGGCTGGACCACCCGTGCTGTACCGTGCTTATGCTGATGTCTTGTGTCTTGTCCCAAAAAGTCTCGAGAACATATGCTTCAAATATCAGGTGGATGTGGAACTTTCTTGATGGATGTGGATGACATGTGATTGACATATGATGACATGATGTTGTATGTCATCAGCTTGTGGCTGCAGTCTTCCCAGGTCTCTGTAAACCCAACCCGCAGGAATTAGTTTCAAGATTCAAAATACGTTGGTTGGAATTGTTGGAATGTACATGCATACCTTTCTCACACCTCATGGAAAACCTCACCTATCCTCACAATTCCTGACATGTTTTTCAAGCCCTTTCATACTATCCACCGTGCTTTTGAAACCCTTTGGAGAAGGAACCCTACAACTCAAATCTGAAAACTCCATGTATCAGCGCATGTCAAGTCGCAGTGCGAATCTACTGCAATGCTACGTGTTTTTTTCCTCAGCACTATGACCTTCGGAAGGAAAGCTTCGCTTCCACATGAAATCGTCCCAACATCACTGGATTTCCATGTGTCACCAGGGTGGCTCCCATCCATCTGAATCCAACTCTTTGGCCTGCAGTGGTGACCGTTGGCCAATTCAACACCTCTGAAGGAACCGGTGGGATAGTTTTTGCAACATGGATCAACGAAAACCAAGGGTTGGTGCCAATGTGTGTCAAGGAAGTTGTGCATTTTGATAAGTCAATAAAGGCAATCTACATTCAAACAATCATATCACAGCGATCACAAAACCCTGTAAATAATGGGATAAACTACCAAACCTCAACTGGTTAGCCGGATTTCTGAACCATCAACAGTAGCTCTTACAGGATTCAACCACATTTCAAGTTATTGAAGTGTGACCGAGGTGGAGGGGTCAAGATTCGAGGTGGCACCTCCGAATCAACACAAGAACATTGTGGCTGTGTATTTTAAGCATCTCCTGAAACATCTAAGAAATGGATTCATGCCTTAGTGCAAAACGCCAAAAACTGTTCAGAAATGATTTAGGTCCTCTCCATCTTTACAATTGTTTGTGGCAAACCACCTGTTGTCACCAATTTCCTTTGCTGCACACATGTGCACACCAGGATCCTTGGCTTCTGCAGAAAGCTTCTGCCAGGACTTGTGCGTGTTGACCAGCTGTCGAAAGCGTGTGAAAAGCTCTTGACTGCGGTGCAATATCTGCCATCTCCTCAATTGCTAGTACGGAAATATCAACCAATCATAGAAGTTCTGGTTTTCATGACAGAAAGTCCTTGCTGAAGTTTTCTGAACTGTCATGTCTGACACTTCTTGAGCCAAATTCATTCATATCACTAAGTGTACACATAATTTCAGTCGTCCACTGCTTTGGTGTCATGATTAACAAGCGGCCTCTCCCGCTGCGATGAAAGTCTTCGGGCGTTTTTTTTTGCATCGGATGTGGCCCCAAGTCCAAACTCATCTCAGCTTCTGCTGATGAGATGATCTGGGTCAACATCTCTTTGACATGGTTGCGGTACCTCTCCGGGCTCAAGGTCGCAGTAGATGTGAAGTTGGTCCACATCAAAACAGTAGATGATCAAATGAACAAGGATTTTTAAAGGGATGCCGAGCATCAGAATGCGAAAAAAAAAACATGAAAAGGAAACAAAACAACATTACATAACAAAAAAAGAAAACACAAAAAAGGGCACAAAAAAGGAACATCTTTTCGAGTAACTTGAGTAGTGAAGAAGGAAAAATCAGAAAACCATGAGCCTACAAAAGTTCCCTTTGTTTTTCTGAAGTCAAACATCAAATTCCACCCCACCTGGATGCTAAGTCTTCTGGACCTGGCATGTCGGAGCTCCAAACCATCGTGATGGGTTGTACATGGGGTCCTGCCTCTCCCTACTGGTTCACAGATAGTGAAGCTTCAATTCTTAGGTCCCATTTATACAAATGGTGACCAGGGTCTAGGCAGCCACCTACAACATTGGTTTCACAAAAAATGACCTTGGAAAAGTAACAGGGAGACCGAAGCCGCTCCCATGGGATTTTTTTTCCTAACTGCCATGGCGCCTCGTGATCCATATCGACACAAATCACCGAATCATGCGCTGTAATGATTCATTCCCTTCACAGAATTTCATCACATTTGAATGAAAACTCAAAACCCCTTCCTACCTTTCGTCAACAATTAAAACATGAATGTCTCAGAAGGTGTTTTAAGCAGTTCATCTTCGATAAAGACAAACCTATTTCAAAGTTCTACTAGGTGAAGACATATCATATTCTGTAAATTCATCTTCTACAACAATTGGGTGGTGTGAATTCTTTGCGTTCCTCTTCATTGGCGTACGCTTCTTTTTTCTAAATGGCTCTCTTTTTGCTGGTATATATGTTGAGTATCTATTTAGATAATGTTTTAAACATTTCACACTTTCTGCGTGTCTTCGTATGGTGTATTTTGTATTTGTATGGCAGGTTCACCAACCCAAAAAGGATGCTAACATCACTTGAGAAGTTTGGGCAGCAATATGCTTGCACCACATTATTCTTGATGCATATATCTCTATATATTGTCATTGCTGCTTTAACTAACGACTTTTTCCATGCGAATAAATGATACACTGTCATTCACCAAATAGTATATCATGGATCATGCAACTTTCAATCTAAACTATGTTCTGGTAAAATACAGTGCCTTCTGGGACATAGCCATATCCCTAGAACTAGTTTAATACCACAATGTTTGCTGCTTGGGCTCTTTTAATCTTACCCATGAACTGCATTCTATGATGTGTTTCCTTTTGACATCATAATCACATACAGGCCATCCAATCTGGCTTTTCTTCAACAGTTTTTGCAGACGGGTTCTCGTGTCTCTGAGTCGAAATCTTGATCATATTCAGTATTGGTTTCCCATGTTTTGTCAATGCCATGTTTGGCGTCAGTGCAGTCATCTTGCCTTCTGTGCCAAACATGTATGTATATGTATATGCATATATTTTTGCATGTTAAAACATCAGTTCAAGTATCAATATGTGTCAAATGTCTATCGTATATATCTACTCTCTAAATAAGTTTAATCCAAATCTTCCTGTCTCAAAAAATGAACATTTCCCAGTAAAACGCGAAAAGCAGTCTCAAGGAACTTCAAACTAACTTCTCTGCACAAAATGCTGGGCAATGACAATTTCTTGAGCTCTCTTTCTAGATTTGTTTTTGCCATCGTTTTCCACTTTTTTTCCGGCTCAGTTTTAATTCAGGTTATACATCTAGATCTATCATATCTATCGTTTTTTGCTTTGGCATATCCGTGGTTTCCAGCCTTCGCTGATGGACGCCTCAGGCATGTCCTGGGCTGTGACAGCATAGGTGATTCAGGGTGTCATTGGCGGCATGGAATCAAAGGACTTCGGACTTCTCATCGAAGGGCCATCTGCTCTGCACTTCGGGCAACAAATGAACTTACAGTAACTTACATATAAGTTATGCAAAGATGCAGTGAGAAATTATCCCCCCGTGATTTTGTTGGACTTGCAGGGTTGCGGTAAAAGTGTGGGACATCCAATGGTGAGCGTTTCTGTTTCACAGTTTCTCTCCGTCTTCGCACCTCCATTGCTCGCAAACCTCCGCGTAGGAGCTGCGTCAAGAACAACAAGGCCTGCGAGGCCAGATATTTCAAAGATGTACCATGTGGGCATGGCATCACAAATGATTGGGGCCCTTCAATCACTGGAACATCCTGGACCTGTTGTGACCTATGAACTTAATGACAAATTGTGGGGTTTTCATACCAATTTTGAGGTATGTGATTGATTCTGATCGTAGGTCGTTATATAGCACCCTAAAGCACGACCATCCGCCATGAAATGCTGTTGGTCCGCCTGAAGTCGCAAACCTCGTTCGCGATCCTACGTTAGCAAGCGCGCCATTTGCAGGCCAAAAAAAGTGAGCAATCTTGAATGTTAGCGCAAATCTCAACATCTATGAATAGAACATCGCCCTTTTTACTCTTGAAAATTCGCACAAATCTTAGATGCAGCGTTCCCTTTTTTTCTTGTCTATCCGGCAATTGGATCAAATCCCACTCCTTCGAGCAGACCGGCAACAATGCCTCTCCTGGTGCTTTTTTGTAGATTGAAGACTGATGGCAATAGGTATTCTTTTTGTAGATTGAAGACTGATTTGTCTTTCTCATTCATCTTATTGTTGTCCATCTTCCCTTAGTGAATATAATATATATATATATATAGAAACAGCTTACAGTAGCATCATAATACTTAACACACACACACACACTAACATGAGCAGGATATTTGCCATTCTCACACTTCGGTAACTTCCATCACTTCCACATTCCAAAACAACGGAAATGAACATTCCCAGCATCACCTTCCAAGGGTACAGTCTTCGGCAGCCTTAGTGCAACTCACTAATCGCACCAATTCCGACAGTCACAAATGAAGGTTTAATAGGGATTCCCCCCACTAAAAGTGGAGTAATCCTGGTGGTTAAATTTTACTGGATGGTCAGTAAGGTAGTTACGAATTATAATCCAAAATGTTTACATTTTTGACCAACCTTTCCACTGTACTGCTGCTATTCTTTATATCTGTTTCTTCCTCAACTCACAGGAGTGTTTTGAATGGCTTGGAATCTCGGTTTTCACACTCTTCATCCTCGCAAAGTGACACCTGTCAAAGCGAACAGAACTCGACATGTCTTCCAGTGATCCCCCAAAAAAAACGATCAAAAGCATGCAAGAAAAAAAACATACAACAAAAATGCCATTCAAAATTCAAACATATTCAAACCATTCATTTTTTGCATCTCAATATTGACATCTTCCACTATAAGAATCATCCACAGATTCCGGAAAACGTTGCCTCCAGCGCTCGAAGTAGCGGCTCTGATGCTCTCAGTGTTGGTCGGAGCAGAACGTCGTCTGGAGAAAGTGCGGCCTGGTGAAAGTCGGCTTTGTCAAAGTCGACATCTGGGGGACCGGTACGGTTGGTAAGCAATCAGCTGTTATAATGGGGAAAGGATGCAATGGTTTACTGCTGCTACTGTTAGTTGTAGTCAATTGTAAGAGAGTAACCATTGATACCATTGATTGATGTCCCGAAAAAATCATGCCCTCATGATTCACCCTTTATTAATCAGAATTTTACTCGTTTTGCTGGCAGGCCCGGCATCTTTGAAAAGGGGCTACTCTCCAGTAAATTAACATGGCCATGGAACTGTCTGTGGTTGAGTCTCAAAAAGAAATACAAGTTCTATACATTTACCATTTTCATGGTAGATTTTTCTAGCCTATGTCGAATGAACCTAACGCATCACACCAACATTGGCAGGTAAAGTCGTTCGAAAACCTCAGTGACTGGCCGTGGCCCATAGCATCTACTGGTTCATAAGGATCTTTTTCATATATAAGGAGCCAAAATTAAGGAAAAAACTTACTAAACATGGTACACTCACTGAAATTAACATCGCACCTGAAAATAGGCCAGGCCTCAAAGGGAAATGCCATATATTCATATATCTCCCAACCATCCATTTTCAGGGGTGAGCTGTTAGTTTTCAGGAAGGGAAAGTCTTAGTAAAACATTGAACCCCTGAAAACTGACATGACATTGGGAACATCCACATTTTCAATTAAGAGGAAATACATCTTCATTTCCATGGTGGATTTGCCAGCCAGTCATCTTAGACCCCCAAGACAATTCAAAACTTACCTGCCTCTAAAAGCCCCAGGCGCTGGCAGCGAGGTTGTTGCGACAAGGTCTCCACCGCTGCCTGAGGGTTGGGACCCTCGAAACGCCAGTAACCACAAACATCACAATCACCACGAAGGTTTTTTTTTTGGTGGTACCTTAGGAACGGGGAACGGGGACAACCCAATCAATGGAGTCAAGAGAATCTTAAGGTCTTTGCTAAGAGATCCTCTCCAGATTCGAAAATCTCCAAGTAGTCCGCCTGTCTTACAGAGTCTTGGCAAGGGAAGTTTTTGGGGGAACTTGGAGGGCATCTAAGGTGACCACGAAATGCAAAAGTAGAATTCGACATCACAAAACAGCTAGAAAAATAGCACAAATCAACGCGCACACTTAGGAATCATTGTTGTATTGAATATTGTATGTTGTATGTTGTGTCTATTCAATGCAACTCCCCTAGCGATTGCAAACTGAAGCACCATGGCCCAATGTTAACCAGGGAATTTGAGTGAAGCGGACGGACAAAAGATGGTGACAAGGAATGTGCAACTTGGAAGCTGAGATGATCAACCCACATGGATTGAATGTTTCCGGCATCCAAAAGATGAATGAAAAGCGGTGCTTTTGAACCTTAGGAAAACACCGAAATCCTTCACCTTTTTGGTATGTCTTCCCAACAGCCTGTCACACAATCCAGGCAGCTTGTTAAAACAGCAAGAACTAAGGATAAGAATGAATATCAGGAAACAATTTGTGGAATAGAGGAAACAAGAAGCAAACAATCACATGGGAAGTACTAGGCAATCATGAGAATTCAAAGACAATCAAATCCTGACGACCAATGGACATGTTCCCCGACCACCAGTGCCATCATGTATCCCGAGATCCAACGGGAGCCCTTATCTTATCTTCGTCCCTACTAGCTTGATGGCATCTTTGAAATATCTCCCCAAAAATCTACTAAAATATGTTGCACTGCACACCCAAAAAAAAACAACAAAAAGGGATCAAACATAGCAGCAGAATTGACCCTGCTACCCTCCCTGAAACAGACATAGTCCCTGAAAATGGATGGTTGGAAGACCTTTTGGGAATCTCTATTTTCAGGGGGCAAACTGTTAGTTTCAGGGAGGGTCTCTCCCAAAAATCCAACTAAAATATTAAAATATGTTGTAATTCATTTATCAAATCCAACTAACTTTGGTTTTAAACATTTCGCTTTCACAAGAACCACGCTCTCGCTACGCCCTACCTGTTGAAAAACCCTATCCAAAGATCTCCCCGACCTCATTCTCTGCTAAGATCATCCCGTGTACTGCCAATATCTCGGCCTCGGGGAGCTGCCGTTTTAAAGCTTCCGGATGTTCCAAAGAAACTTCACCCATCCCATGGTTTTTGGATGGAGTGAAAAAAATCCATCACAACAATGGAAGGGGTGTCTGATTTACCCTATCTGGGCTTGGAAAATTTATCCTCTCTAAAACGAACAGCTGGCCCCTGCAAATCAGTGGCTCGAGGATGACATTTCCTTTTGGGGCCCGGAGGGCCTCCCCGCATGTTCCAAGTTCCTCAGGAATTTTGGTGGAAAAACAGCTCCACAAACTTGCATCATTTTTTTGCCCAAGTCACAGTTGCCATCTCACCATAACAAATTCGTACTTCCTGGCTTGCAAGCGAAAGCCGGGTTGAAAATCCAAGTCCAAGTCCATTCCTTAACCCCCACCTCACCAATAGCCACATCTTCAATGGCCCTCACCTGACACAGTTGAGAATTGAGATATTTTTCAAGCGATCGCTTTGTAAAAACTGGTGTGTTTAGTCACAGTCTTCTCAGATCATGTTTATATATGTTTATCACATTTTCGTCAGAACACCATCAAATGCTGTTAACTCAATCCCCACTCAACAAATGCTTCTTTTACCATTGTTTTTTTCAAAGCTGGGCAGTTTCACTTCTGTCAGTTTGCAACTATGTCATAGACTTGGTGAGGTTGTTTCGAGCATGATGATAATACATGAGCAGTTGTCGAGAACCTGTGCTAGCACATTAGACAAATCCTTCATAAGAACTGTAAGACCGTTGGATCATCCAAATATCTGATGCACAACATCATCCCAACTAAACTCTCAAAAATACCTCCAACCCAAATACATGGTGACATATAAGACTATTTGACATATTTAGTAAACATGTTCATTGAAGCTGAACAACTCAACGGAACGTTTCCGGAAATGGACATGAAACCCAGCCCGACCTCCCAAGACCTCCCATCCTCTGAAAAGGACCAGGCCGCCCTTAGGAAGCGGGTTTAGCCATTGATACCTTGATTTCGGAAGATCTTTATCACCAAATCGTTTAACAACAACGAAATGCTTTCTGAAACAGCCTGGAAATTTAACATAAAAAAAAATCAAAAATGGAGGTTTTTTTGCACATGATTTTCCTTTCGAAAAATTGGGTGACTTTTAGGTTCCAGCCGTTCATTTTTCAGGGGTGTAATTGTTACACTTCCCAAAACTGACATAAGCGCCTGCCAGGAGGCGCTTAACCCCAGTGGTTCAGGTGTGAGCTTTTAGTTTGAGGGAGGCTTTCTTTGTTTGACTAACACATCTAACAGTGTAGAAAATGATGCCAAAAGAAGCTGATAGTAATTATAGTATTGTAATATTCGGTGGAATGATGATCTAAAAATGGCTTGACTTTTAAAGCCAGCTTTTTAGATGTTTTGGATCGTCTTGATGAGTAGGTTTTATACACTATCCTAGTGTGCTACTGTCTCTAGATGTCCTTGCAAAACCATATCACGCTACGCTACAAAAGTCAATGAATGGTCGCGGCGTCGCCTGTTGGACTTTTAATACTGGCGGCCTTATCACCCTCAGGATCACAATCAATGCACACCAGCGTCTCCCCCCAGAACTGCTGCCAAAGAGCACGTTGTCGTTCAGATCAAGAGAGGCCTTAGTTCCAGCATAACGGAACGAAACGGTCTTGTTGTTGATGGCTGGCATTGACAACATCATATGCTTGAAGATCTCAAAACACGACTTGTTGTACCAATTTGTGGGAAATGAGAGGTCACACCGCTGTGGCACTTGTTGCCCTCGCTATCTCTCTACGGCAACAACAACAACAACAAAGGCAGCCACAAGGACAAATACAAATACAAGAACAGCAGCAACGGATACAGCGACGAAGCATTCTAGTAGGAATATTCAATGCTCTGAAACCTTCTCAACGGGTTGAACGCTCAAGGACATAGCCTTGATGTGTTCCAATAACAAGAGGACTATCTAGAAATCGAGTATTTTCAGATGCGCTGGATCAGATTCATCAGATTGAGTCCCGTGCTGTGAGTGCTTCACTGGCCGGCTTGTGATTGAAGATGTCCTAGGATGGCCGAGGCCAAGAAACAAATTCGGCCGAGGCGAGGCATCCGCCAGGGCCATCTTAGTAAATTTCGGATGGTTCATTCTGCACAATTGTTTCTATTTTAATTTTTTGGCAGATTTTGGTCGTACATTTCCACAACGCCTATCAGATTTTATGATTATTATTTGGATTATGAGGATCCCTATATAGCTGGATTGTATCATCCCCAACATACTGCAAGTAACAAGCGTTTCTGCTCATTTGTGAATCACAACCTGCATGGTGCAGGAGCTTTATTTTGCAAGTCTCCAATTCAGTAAACACTCCATGACTTTTTTGGCGACATTTCGACCCGTCAAAGCAGTCTGGTTTTGCAACAAACTTGTGGTAGGTGCCTGACCAGGGAACCCTTCATCTACGTAATCCTTACCAAAAGGGTGCAGCATGGTGCAGCCTTCAAGGCATACTTCCCAATATGCGTCACAGACTCACTAAATTTGACACACGTTGGCAACACAATGTTGAACAAGTCTGCACCTCTTTGGCGAGCATTTCTTGTCAAAGAGGTGCAGTTTTGAAAAGCATTGTATCCAACGTGTCACAGGAGTCACCCAAAGTGATGCTCGCCAAAGACAAGCAGAAAGAAAGGGCGAAGGTGCCAATGTGCATGACCGACTGGGTGATGTTGAAACTAGTTTTCTTGTTTTTTTTTTTGGGGGGGGGGGGGTGGCATTCTTGTTGGAAAGCCAACCCAGAAATTGTTTTCAAATTGGGAGGGATGTTCAAGTGAAAGAGGTTCCGTGTCTACACATTAGCTTGGGTTGGAGCTTCCACTTCGTTTCTGCTGTAGATGACTGATGGCCTCAGCCTCCAACAATCGGGGCGGAAATGGAGCCTCCTCCAGGTCAAGTGAGACAGCTTCGAGTGCCATTTGCTGGATGCTGCCAGACAAGCATTTCTTCGGGTGCTCCTCCAACAAACCACATGATGTAGGCTGGGTCGGCCTCAAAGCTTGAGCCTGGCATCCTCTGGCCGAGTAGGTCACCTCCATGTCTTCGCTGCTCAGCTTCAATGCGGCGCTTGTGGCGGATTTTCGTGATGCCTTTGATCAAAGTTGGAAATCGGTTGAAAATCATATTTTTTTTGCACCGATCCTTCTGACACTTCTTGTTATTTCGCAGTTCGAGCAGATCTTGTGGGGTATGACATTGTAAGGTGGTCAAAAGGAGTTCACGGGACATGGCTGAGCACATCTACTCGAAATTTCCAAATCATCCCGAAGAACCTTGAGTTTGAAGCCACTGAGGGAGGAAAACGTGGATGTTCGTTTTCATCATGTGAATCTGAGTCAATCTTGATGTGAAACTGATATGAAGTCAGATTTTGAAGGTCATGACAATTGAAGCTTTCAAATATATATATATATATAAATATAATATATACACGTCATATTTTCATGATGCAAAGGGTACAAATCGATGGCATTTATGATCACCCGCTTTGAGTCAAAATGAGCACGGACAAACATCAGATGCATTTGCAAGATGAAAAAGCACCAAAACAAGCTGACCACTAAGTTGAGATTGTTCACAAAGAGTCCCGTTTGGATGGCCTAAAATTTAAAACCTTCCTCTCTGTTTCATGAGGCCAATCACTGAAAGAGTGGGTAATGAAATCTCATAAAGATCCCTCAGTAAAATCGTGATGATTATAATTTTTCCCACTGTTACCAGGTTTAGGCAGGCCCCCACCTATCATGGTATCATGGTAACCCACCATGCGTGGCAAAAAAAAAACAACACTTCTTTCCAGGACATGCTGGCAAGACACTGCCAGAGGGATCATAGCTCTCACCTCATTTCGGATCGGATCTGCACTTTGCTTTGGATCTGCATTTTGCTGAGGACCTTGCCTCTCCATCCACTGCAAAGGATCGAGTGATAACAGCACTCAGTGCCCAGCCTCATAATTTTTTCAGAAAAGGTGCCAGAAAGTTGACCAAATTCATGAAGATTATGAACGTCGGGTCAGTCATTCCAGTCTTTTGGTCATTTTGAACATGAACAACTACAACATGCACACATGGGGCTGCGGAATTCCTGATCAGTATCTTATGGCTCAATTTTGGTTACATCTACTGAAACACTTTCAAACTTCTGGATGTTCATGTTCGTTTGGAGTATTTGGATCAAGTTGGCATGCTGGTCTTCCAAAGGATTGTGGGTCCAACTTGGATTCACCAAGCTCCAGCCGTTGAGGTTTCCTGCAAGCATGTTCCATTGACACGTCCGCCGTATCAGAGACCTTAACTGATGGCCAATGTTTTCAGCTTGGTTTCTTGGGACAAAGTCCTTGTCAAACTGTTTGGATATGGCTGTACGTTTAAGTCAGCTCAGTCAACTTCAATTTTATGATACACCCCCAATTTGGCCCGTTCACTAACATATTTGAACCCCAAAATTGGGTTGTTGTTTGGGACTTCCATGTTTCGCCTTTGGATTTCCAAAGTTTTTAGTTACCATCCAGCCGATGATGCTTTCGAGGGTGTAAAATGATATCATATGTAACATATACCAAAGATATGTCACCATATATATATATCAACTTCCTTCCCTTCACTTCGTCACTGGACACCGACCCATTTCGCTGACTCTTTGATCTGATGGGAATAGGCAAGCAGTTGTTCGACCTGAGGAGGGTGGTGGTTCACCACCCATGTTTGAAACCCAAATGATGTGCGAGTGAATTTGGATCATCTTTGCAGTGATCATTTCAGGAAATACATGAATTACTTGGAACCTGGTGACAGAATCAGCAATAATGGTTTGAAGGGTCTGTGCAAAACAGGGTGTTCCATGCTTGAGGCATTGTTTATATATTGAACTCCCAAAAAGGTTGCGGTGGTGAAAGGCTAAGTTCTACGGTATCACCTTCCGTTTTGTGATTCCAAATCGACTTTGATATGATCAAATCACTTCAACTGAGAACCAATACATCAACCTACTAATTCATGGCATTTAATATCTTCTAACAAACCTATCCAAAAATCAGGCAAACATTCAATTCCTTGGGGCTACTGCTGTTGCTGGCCAGCCCAAAGTGTTCAGTAAGTCCTGGAAATCTACATTTGCAAAGCTCGATTCGGAAGGTGTCACACCGGCATTTTGTTGGGAACATCTGGGGATCTTTTAACAGTGGAGGTTGATGGGATTTTCATGGATTTTCCTATGCATCACTTCTGCTTCCACGCACCGCTACTTATATGAACCAATAATTTGTCAATGATGCACAATAAGATCGCAAAATAAATGGAACACCAGCAGCATTTTGTGCAAAAAAATGTGTTCCTCCAAACTTTCCACTTAGCGATTTTTGTCCAGTTTGTCCAGATTGAAAAATCTTGAGATATCCTCCCAGTAGTCACCACCAGGATGACATTACATGTTTAGGATAGGGGTATAGAATCCCCCAAAAACCTCCCAAATTGCCACCCAAAAATTTGGGGGCAAAAAAATACCACGTCCGGACGGCAATCCCAATCCGCATCAATCTTCTCCTCATCCCAAAACCTCGGTTTTTTGGAGTTCAGTGATGAATGGTTGAAGCAAACATTTTCCGGATGCAGAGGTAACGGCTGGAACCTCTGCAAATGCCCCCTGGAGAAAAAGGTGAAGCAGGCTCAGAAGCTACAATTTTTTGGCGTTCCAGCCGTTAGTTTTCGGGGGTGTATGCCTAATATACCCCCACCAACAAACTGGAATAGCACCTGCTAGGCAGCAGGGGTCCCAGAAAAGAAAGTAGTCAGCCAAAAACCTTTCAAGCATCAATTTTCGGGTTCCATTTTACTTTCTATACAATGCTTTGTAGCCATGTATAGCAGCCTTTTACCCATGTTTCAACCCAACATGTTACAAAAACAGCAAGCGTTTTGTATATATCAATCAGCACTGGGCCCACTGAGCTGCATGGATACCTTTTTTTTTTTGCTGCCAGCACATGGTGCAACACTGCGCAGTTCGCTTGAAGGATGTCAGAGAGACCTTAGCACATGGCCACTGCAAATTACAAGTCACACTTTCCGTGAAGGGAAACAATTGCAAACTCTTCGAAGATTCTAAGACGACGGCCAATGTTGGATGCCTTTTTTTAGCCACAGAATCTCACACCTGCAGCAAATTCATCAGGAATCGTTAGGGCATTTTTTTGGAACGTTGGCTTCATTCACATTCATGAAACATGCCCCAAAAAACTGTCGGGATTTTCGTGCCTGAATCCACCAAACAAAGTCCGTGCTGAAGTGGATTGTCTCCTTGGAGTCTCTCTGAACCACATCTTCCACCAAGGCCTGCAAAGGTCATTTTTACAGAAACTTCATGTGACAACTTTTACAACTCGTGTCCTTGAATTAATAGTCAAACATCTATAGAAATTTATGAAAATACATACACGATACATGTGTATATATATATATATACACGCTATTATGACTGCATCATCATCATCATCATCATCATCATCATCATCATCATCATCATCATCATCATCATCATCATCATCATCATCATCATCATCATCATCATCATCATCATCATCATC
>DF239313.1:86581-113223 GCA_000507305.1 Breviolum minutum Mf 1.05b.01 | reverse complement strand
ACTGCATCATCATCATCATCATCATCATCATCATCATCATCATCATCATCATCATCATCATCATCATCATCATCATCATCATCATCATCATCATCATCATCATCATCATCATCCTCGTCGTCGTGACTAACAATCATTCTGTCGCGTGTTACTGGGATGGATTTCATGACGCGCAAAAGAATTGAATGTTTCATTGGACTTCGTCCAATCCAGTCCAGATACTCCGTCCAATGAACCTTCCATGTGTTCTCTCTAGAGATGTTTACACACCAAAGACCATATAGCACAAATTTTTCGTACCCAGATTTAAGTCATGGCAAATTCGGGTGGCAAAATCACATCTGTTTTTTTGAGCATTTGCCTTTCAGCGACTCAACATCGAAGACCTTCTTTTGGGTCTTGAATTCGATATGTTTCAGTGGTTTTGTTTAGGACTCAGTGATTCCATTGCACAGGGCCTGGGCCCATGGGATAGCGATACCATTGACAGCTAGAGGACACACAGTCCATTGGCTGAGTATTTTTCTTGCACAACATCTCTGAAGCTGGATCGTCACGTACACCACAAAAACCAGGAAACGGATCTCCAGGTGACCATTTGCAAGCAGATTTCTTGGCTTCACAAGCCTCCTCAGAGGAAAATTTGCCACAAAGATCCCAGTTCATCCCATTGTCAGCATCACAAAAACCGTCCATGCCACTGGAAGCATGTGGAAGCTCAAACCACGCAGTTCGTTGACTTTTTGATTGCAGCAATCGCAAGGCCTTGGCTTTTCACAGTAAATTTGCACCTTGGGGTGATATCTTTAAAAAACTTCAAAATGAGGAAAGTAAATGTTTAGACTTTAGACGCTTGCCTTAATGGTTACTGGTAAGATTCATGGTTACTGCTAAGACGATTTTAATCATTGCGCATCCGTCGTCCGTTACGGTCTCCAAAAACCATCCAAATTGGGTTCAATGACCTCGGATGTTCCTGAAGAGTCATCAATATCAGACTCAACAATGCCCTCGTGTAGATCGCCAAAGGCTGATGCAAAACACAAAACGGTCAGCAGCGTGTTCCTTGCCATGTGGGAAAAAATCTCGGCAAGCGTTTTTTTGACGGATCAGCTTTCAAACTGTGTAAGCTTGGGCCGCAACATAAAGCTGCAACTTTGGTAAAGCCATGGGCAGTGACACTGGGGAAAACGCGATGCTGAGGTGAACGCGTGTTTCCCCTGTGGTTTCTTTGGTGAAAGGCGTTGATGACAAAGATGTTGTCCAAAATGAAAAATCCCAAAAGAAAACACCATGCCTCAAGAACACCCTCGAAGGCCAGATTAAAGAGATCATGGCCTCTAGTGGCTGGGTGACATGAAACATCTGTTAAAAAATGTGAAGTCATTGTTGCACCGAAACAAAGGCAATGTCAAAAATGTTACAAGTAGGTGAGAGTGTTTCGGAAACTAGCTTTTCCTTGGCTAGCGCCATCACAAAACACTTATGTCATTTTTCCTCCATGCTATTTCAACCCAATTGCAGTAAAAAGAATACAAGTAGTACAAGTTCAAACTTCACCATCTCACCATCAACCCAACAACAACCGTTCAAGGAGCCAAGCTGCCTGCCAGTAAGCCACCGGGACGCAGCTTGTCGCGCCAAAGTTGCAAGTCTTGTTTTACAGCCTGGTAACTGTGATCACCTGAAAAATTGCAAATGCACGACCAAATACGAGGAAAAACATGTGAAAAAATAACATGGAAGAAAAACAAACGCAAATGAAAGGTGGCGAGTTCATATTATATAGCTCCATTTGATGTACTGTAATCAGGATCTTTAAGTCCTTGGACGAAACAAGGCAACACAAGGCAAAACATGCGTTTTCATGTTGGCGCCCTCACATCATCACGACACCACCGCAACAACAGTTAGCCGCATGGCCCACCGATTTGACAAGGAACCATCGATGAAGATAAGATCAAAGGTAGATGGTGGAAACCTAAGTTCAGTGAATGCTCAGCAACGCTCAAAGCCCTTGGCTGGCATTCCATTCCACTGATTGGTTCATTGGGATCCCAGTATTGGCGCATCACGATATAATGGGTATAACCATCGCCTATATACCGCAAATAACCAAGGTCACCGCACAAGTTGATGTACATTTTTGTCGTGTCCCACAAATGTGCCACATTCAAGTTGGATAGCATATAGTAAATAACATCGTTGCTAAAGACTTCTATTACAAACCAGCAACTTCACAATTTGATAATCAAGGTGATTAATCATACATTGACTCTAACAATGACATTCTATTTAATACTCTTTTAAGTAACTACAAGGTAACCAATTATTGCTTTCCAAACAGCGTGTATGTACATAAATGCAGCACCACCACCACCACCACCACAAGAAACACCGCGACTTTTCCGGTGAAAAATTTCAGCCCCTTGGGGAGTCGGAACACCTCTGTGCTGCAGATTCGGAGGTCAAACGCCATAGCCTTGCGATGAGTTCCCATGATGGGCTCCCAGTGGGTGTAACTAGTTACTAGTAACCCCCCGTTTTGTAAGCCATAGATTTTAGGCCATTTGGAAGGGAAACGTTGCCCAATCCTTAGGGCAACTACTAAAATAATCATGTTTTTTTCTCCCACTGAAGCTAAATGGGATGATCCTGACCTGAAGATTTGCAGGATAGGGTTTTTCAAAGTGTTGGGACTTGTGAATCAAAACCGTCAAGGTCATGAAATAATACTAGCCCAAACTTCGTGCACTTTCCGGGAAATCCCTCTAAACTTACCAGCCACATCAGTGTGATTTTCCCGAGAATGGGTGGCATTTCATGTCCCCTGAAAAATCCCAAATGGTCGTGGTCCGGTCCGGTGTCTTTCTTTTTTTTGAAAGAGTGACTCAAAAAGCGGCGTCCGCATTTTGGAGCGTCTTTAGTGAGAAAGATGCATCACTGGAAAATTGTTTTTTCCGGATCCACCTTTTTGACATCAAAAACGATGCCTTGCACGTGGTGCATGTGGCTGTATCCGTTGGGAAGCTTCAGAAAAAATCTCTTCTGCATTGATGAAAGGATCCACTCCATCCTGGGCGGAAATATGTTTGAACACATTCAACAGATTCCTTATAGCCACCTGATAAAACAACAAATCAATTGGCCTTTTTGCAGCTTTTGTTGGTTTGTTGGTTTGCAGGATGTTTGAGAGCCATCCAAACGCTTGGTAAAGAAGTGAAGTTCATATTCCGTGGTGGATCATGCATGTCTGAAAGGGAGGGCAAATAGCTGCAAGAACAATCTCACAAACACAACATCTTGGCGCAAAGCAGAAGGAGACTTTGAACCGAACATTTGTCATCCGTTCTCATCCATGATCTGTAACATTGGTACTTTGGTGTGACATGGTGTGACTGTGCTGCTGACGAATTCCATGTTCTCGAATTTCTTCAGCAAGTATTCCTTAGAGACACCAACAAGGCAGGCCTTGAAGGGCAAATCCTCCAACAACAAGAAACGATTTTCTGGACAGTTTCTAACCATGTCTCGATGCCAAGGGTCTGAAGTAATGGCATTGTTTACCTCAAGTTCCACAACATTTTGTTCCAGGTCCAGAGAAAAACCACAACACATTTTGTTGGGGCACGTCATGTTTTTTTCTCCCAAAATATGGAAGATACACACGATGATATAAGAAATCAGATTGGTGAAACCCTGGTTTCCTACTCTAAAGTATAGTGATTTGAATCAATTCTTTAAACATTTCTGAAACATACACCCCTGAAAATTGACATGGAACCTAAATTCCAAACATGTCCAAACCTTCATTTTTGGCTTCCAGCCGTGGGTTTTCCGGGGGTGTAGCTAGATTATGCTAAATACGGGCTTTCCATCTTTGGCAAGTAACTCCCACTTCCAGTAGGCGCAGTGATCTACCGAGCTTGGATCCCTGTGTTTCCAGTAACTCCGCTAAGACGTGGTAACCTCGGTAGGGGAAACGGGGGACGTCCAGCATGGTCTTACCCTCTAGTAAGTGGAAAATTCGCCCATTCTTAATAGAAAGAATTTTCAAATGGTTGTTTTTCCATTGTCATTCATGTAAGTTTCAGGGGTGTAAATCATGAAGCGATGAAGAATCATCTTAATTCGAACTGTAGATGTTCAAATTTGCATTTTGCACCCTTTACAAGGAAGGATCTTGGACAAGATGCGTCGACAACATGCAGGATGAAACTCAAAACGCGGGAATTTCATCGCTGGCTGCAGCCTGTCGGGAACACTGGTGCTAGCTGCAACTCTTTGTTGTTACCCTTCCTTTTTGCTATGACTGCACAGTATACCCTGCGGAAAGCTAACATATCCAATGGTGGTCCAGAGTTTCCTTTCCTATTGAGAAGGCCTATCATCAGGGGCGATTTTAGTTCGGGGGAGGGTAGAAAACTGAGCAACCCAAGGTCAGATACATTTAATGTGATATCTGAATGTTTTGCATATCTTTACATCCCCATTTAATAATGACATCACACATTTCCAGTGTAGGATTCAGGTGGTCGCCTCACTTTCAGCTGTGCCCCCAGCAAGTCCAGCGTAGCTACAGCCAGCAACCTGGATACATTCAGAACCATCCAGGTCGAAAGTTGAGGTCCAAATGGGTCCATTTGTTGGCTGTAAAATTATGTTTCTTTCTAACCCTCCAGGAAACTAGCACATTTTTTGCACATATCCATACATACCCTATGTTGGGAACCTTGGAAAGTCTGCGACTCAAAAGTACCCGCTGCTGAGGGATATGTTAGTTCCGAGGGTAAATTTGTTCAGTGGCCCTGCGCTGTGAAAGGCACTCAGCTTGTAGGCGACAGAGTGCTGTAGCACGGCGGAGCGTTAAGTCGTGCAATGCACTGGCGGCAGCCAGATCTTCCTGCGACGCTGTGTCATTGAAAAGGATATCACAACAAGCAATGGAAAGAAGCTGCATGGAATTTCTCCAATTCATTGTTGATTAGATTGTTTGGACTTAAATTTAATGATAAGCTTGGTCAAAATATCCAACTCTCCTTGAAATAGAATGACAACACTTGCCAGTTTGAGGCTTTTCAATGGCACTGCCATCCACTCCACACCTCGAAACCGGACGACTCTAAAGCCGATTGTACCTGCAAGTTTGGATGTTGGAGTTGTCCAATCTTGGCATCTTTGATTGCCCTTGGTGCCGCAAAACCCATGGCCTCTTTCATTTTTGCTTCAAACGTGTAATTTCATATTTTGTCATTTGAAAGACCAAAGGCATCAAACGGCAAGCCACATTGTGACATGGTCGTTTCATATTTCTCTCTTTTTCGTTCTTGGACCTAGTGTGGCCGGGATTTCACCGTGGAAACTCTTGAGGCCCGTGGGGGCACTGCTTTGGCAAAGTCCAAATGGTTTGAATCAAAACCGAAACGTGCAACAACTGCACTGGGACTGCGCAAGCCATGGGACCATGCCTTGAAGGCGAATCACGGTTGGCATTGTATGTAGTGATGTATTGATATTTATTGAGGTGTACAGGTTAAAGTTGTCACTTGTTTCGGGGTTGAAAGCAAGCCCTGGGTTGTTTACGTTGATGATGTTCAAGCAATATGACATGTTACTGATAAAAGTCACACCTATAAATCAAGTCATGCCCAAGGCTCCTTCACCATCCACAACTATTGGACCAACAAAAATGCGGTATTTCCTAAGAGGCGTATCTATCTTTGAGATTGAAGATCACCAAGAACATTTACACATTATGCTGTGGGAATATTTTCATAATATTAATAGTATATATTCAAACACATCCTGGGCAACATGTCAAAGTGATGACATCTCCATTGTAACAGGTACCGAGGTGCCCCTGAGCCATCATTGAGCTCGTTGCCACGGAGTAACAGCCTGGATGTTGGGCAGTACAGTATATAAAATGATGAAGTCAAAAATAGAACAGAACAGAGGCTTGTGGTAAACTGATCATATCGATTTGAACATTTTTTTTTGAAAAGGCACCACCCCAACATGAATCAATATCTTTATTCTCCACTTGTATCTGCAAATCTTCAGCTTTCAGCCCTCAGAATCATGACATTTTTTTTTCATAGACCTGACCCAGGACCGAGGACTGGGTCAGGATTTTCGGGGGTTGCCCTGTTTACCGCTCTAGATCCGTGCGGAAAAAACCAACATCCCAACTCCTTGGCCCTTGGAAATGGACATCCCACCTGCACGCATAGAATGGGGATAAAACCCTTACTTCCAGTGTTGGGTAGATGAGTTTATGCCCTACAAGTTGAGAACCCACACAGGTAGATGGTGACCCCTGCTTCCAAGCTGCCGTGCTGTTGCCGCCAAATATGTGCCTTTGTTGATGAAAGCACTGGATGTCATGGGTCACCAGTGTGGAACAAGAATCCATTTAGCGTTTGTCAAAACCAACCACACAGCACTGTGTGATATGTTTGTCAAACAATCTATCTTGATTTCTTTGCTACTAAAAATGTGTTAGGGACTTCGCTGAACCTCAACTTGAAGCCATTGGTTTTTTCACATGTCGCAAGCAGCTTTTTTTCATCGCCTTGTAGGGCTGCAAGTCGTTGGCCCAAATTCACATGGCCTTCGCACCTGGGGAATTCATGTCATAAACCCGCCAGGTGTTTACAGGTCGGGGTCCCGGGATGATCACGGAAATCCACGAATCCCCACAAAAATATGCCCAGATACTCTGCTTCTACAAAGCATCGGTGGCTAAAGCCTGATCATCACCACTGACCACTTGACTTGACATTTGTTGCACAAACAAATGTAAAGTCTCACCATGACAACCCCACCTGTAGCCAACTCAAAAAGGGCCATGTTGTGACCCTGCACTTCTTGGAGCAAATCAGACAAGAAACCAATGCCTCAGAAGAAATCCGATATGATTGGCTTCACACAAAAATTGAGGGACAGGACTCAGTTTGCGTATATTTTTTGGACACAAAGCATTGCGAAAGCTGCCTCCCCT
The DNA here is from genome assembly GCA_000507305.1 of Breviolum minutum Mf 1.05b.01. Taxonomy (NCBI): domain Eukaryota; class Dinophyceae; order Suessiales; family Symbiodiniaceae; genus Breviolum; species Breviolum minutum. The sequence continues at coordinate 106,220 of DF239313.1, read as the reverse complement.
CGGAGTAAGGCAACCCTAAAGCATCAAAGTCTGTAACCGCAATCATTGCCCAGATAGGTTTGTGGCTTGTCGCCATGTGCACATCTCCATAATTATCATGCCAATTCTTTTCAACATACCGTATCATCCAGGAAATTGCATCCCTAAATTCGTCTAATGCTGAAAAAATTCGACCATGGTTTCAAGACTTGGCCCCAAAAAACGCCACATCTCCAACTCGAAACTTTTTTTGAAGCGCCCAGACACTGGGTGCGATCTCTGTCTTTTTTAGGAGTCGCCCAAGCTCTCCAGGTGGTAACCTCCGGCAACGGAGGTCATGAAATATCACCAACCCCAAAAAAAACGGAAATCCCTCAAAATTATCATATATTGGTATTGTTTGATTCCACCAAAAATGGGTAATTTAATGAACCCTGACAGAACTGTGCCTCTCTGGTTCTTGCAAGAAATCCAGCAAGGGATTTTCATCTCCTTGCCATGTCCAGATCAGCAGTGAACCACCATGTCTGAGACTAAACAGGAGCATTCTATGGGAATCCTCCTTGGGTTTTCTATGTGAGATCGAATATCTTGAAAATAGCATGGAGCAACTCTTTTCCGCATGAGCATTGACATGCTTTGATCATCGTTTGTAATTAAAACCTAGCCCAGGGTTCTTGCCTGCTCTTTTGCCAACATGCCAACAAAAGTGCAGCGGACATGTTTCTTCTGTGAATGCTATTTTGCGTATATTCTAGCAACCAATATATATATATATATATATATTTTTAAACATTAAACATGAATATATATATATGTGTGTGTGTACATATGCATAATATTTCAAGATGGAAATGCAAAAAAAACATACGCATGTGAATCTAAGCGCAGGCCAAGCACCACAATTCTTCACCAGCTGGTAGGTGTGACCTCAATTGAGAAATGACGAAAAGGTAGTCGTGACCACCACAGTGCAGGGTAGCTGGAGTGGCTGTGGTCCCTTTCTTTTCTTCCACCTATTTCATGTCAGTGGCAAATCTTAGCTCCCAACGAAGGTGAAATCTTTTAAATAAGTAAAAAACCATCGCACATCCCATAATTTCCCAATTCCACCAGGAAAAAAACAAGCAGCAACACATCTTGCCATGTTTTTCCTTCGTTTTTTTGCCGAGTTTTCGTTTTCTCGTGTTAAACGCCGTTTGTCGATATGTTTTTTTTCTCCACGCCGCGTCACCCAAATTCAAGCCCACCTGCGATAACTCGAAAAGCCGATCTGCCTGGCAGAAATCTCGCTGAAAAGTTACCTTCCCAATAGGAAAGTATCGTCTTCCAAGCATCGTTTTGCAGGTGCTACGTTGAACTTCGGGGGAATATGACCTTCTACTATGCTGATTTGTTTATAAGGATCCTTATATTGGCTTCCTTTAATCTCCATATAGTGTAACTAGTCACTGCTCAAGTGGACCTTCAAATGACATCCCACCAAATCTGCCCAAGATTTCCTTCACACACAGGTGGCTAATGGCCTTTTTGGTGTGTTCTAGTTCTTTCAGGAATTTCTTAGATATTACCCTCCCTAAAACTAACATAGCACCTCAAGATGGATGGTTGGAATACTAGTATCCTTTTGGCAAGGCCTATTTTCAGGGGCTATGTTAGTGGTGCAAATCAAATATTACCAATCTTAAAAGATTGCTTGGCTTAGGTGCCTTGTTGCAAAGCCTCACCAGAAAATTTAGGCGAATGATGGCTGATGTACTCCTTCGGAACTCTGTAGCATTCAAGTTTAGCTGATGCAATTTCAGAAAATATGGATTTCTATGAATCTGAATCACCTCGGTACAACCAAAGACAAGCCACAGTAAAACCTGATGCTGACACCAATTGCCTCTACCAAGAAAGCGCTAGCGAGGGCGAGATGCACCCAAAGCGCCATTAAGTGTTGCATAGGTCATGGCGAAACTGCCCCCTTTACATCAACAAAAAAAGGTTTCTGTTCCTTTCTGTTCTTGTCGCCCGTCCGTCTTGGACATGCTGTGCATTTCACAACAAGATGCATTCAAACGCATTGTAACACCAGTTGTTGCTGTATGGGTGGGGTTCGCCTTGAAAGCTCATGAGGCATATCAATCAGATCATTCATCGGTGAATTGTACATCATGAATCGTTGCAATGATTTGCCAACGAGGCTTTCTTTCCCTCATTTAAACTACCCTATTTTTTGGGGTGACTTCACAGGGTCAGTCACGAACTACTCCACCCAAGTATAACAGTACGATTCCATTGCCATGATTTTGCGACTCATTTCAATTCAGGATTCCAGACCTCACCTGTTTGCATCTTGTCCGAGGCATTTCGAGGCATTTACAACGTCAGAGACATGATTTATCATGATTTCATATCTTTGACTGTGCTAGAGCCAATGGCTCCAACGACACACTTTTCAGGATCGCATTGATTGGTTCCAAGATTTTCCTGATCGAATTGAGATCCAAGAAGCGCAGCACCCAAGGGTTCGGTTGGAAAAAACATAGCAGCATAGTCTTGCCACAAGACCTGTCACGACGAGCGGTTTTTGTGGCACAACCGCAGGGGTTCCCGGAGTCTCTTTTGGTGGGTTTTTCATGCAACAACGAGCCAACCCCATCCCTACCTGCAGCTCATTCTTTTTGCGAAGCCTCAATGTCAAACAAAATCCCAAAAATCTTCAGAAAATATCAGAGTTTACCAACTGATAAACTCTGATGTTTTCGTACCATGATATGTCATAACAAAAATATTCACTACTACGCTGTTTACAACAATGATCGAATCTGCAATCTCTATATATACAAAAAATAGTGAAGATATACATATGACATATACAGATTATATATATATATATGTTCACATCTTCGCCACTCTCTCGATGCATTCCACTGCATTTCACTTCTGACAATACCTGTTGCGTGTGTGGACCACTTGAAATATCGATTCCTCAACTTGAATAAATCTTTTTTTACATCAAAAAAAACACATGCAGGGAAAATCCATGAAAATCACCAAATCTACCATCCCATCATCTATTGAAAGGCAGGTACCTGGGATCTGCAGTGGGGCCCAGTTGATCCAGCCTCGCGCTGTGGATGATTCATGTTTTTTTTTTGCCCGCAAATCTGGAAGCTTCTCCAAAACTCTCGCAATTTGCCAAACGAATCGATAATTACCACTATGAGATTCGATGAGATCAAACCCAACCTTCTGAATCCCCTCACATGAAACGGAGTTTAGTGTAACGGTATATTTATCTTTCAAACTTTCAGACTCAAGAAATTCTCCAAGTGTTTTTGATTCCATTCCCTCGCTGCCTGCGAAGCAGGGCCACAGCAAGTTCAGCTTCCCATCCCTGGTGACACAGGGCAGTTCCTGTTACTGATGTTAATCGAAGAAATAGTGTAACCATCCTTGTGTCCCTTGGTTTGCTCAAAATAGAAGAAAGCTCGGGAAAAAATCATCTCGGCCACTGTCACTGTGTATGATATCATGGGAATTTTTTAGGGCACCCTCTCGATTCCCCCCCCCTCCGGTGAATATAGGCCTTATTAATGGATGATTGGGGGATGAGGGTCGTTAATCATCGGCCCTTTAAAATAGGCCCAATTTCTTAGGGGCAGAGAATTTGTGGAGGCACCCGTTGTGGACCCTCCACGCTTTCCTCGGTTTCTTCGTCCATGTCCACTTCAGTCGTCGCAGATCGATCAATTGACATCAGCAAGTCACCCTTGCTGACCTGCAACTGCTGCGACATATGCACCACATGAAGCTGATAAAGAAAAATCAGGAGATTCTGACGGATTCAGACTTCTCTCTCAGTTTTTTCTAAATCCAATGAGCTCACTGCCAACATTTTTTCAAAGTCTGGGTGAATTACAGTGTTCGACGAACCTTCCAAATTTCTGAAATGGGGCTACAGCTGGAAAAGGATGCTTCCCCTGCCATCCCCCACCATCTTGTTGACCACGGACCTCTCTTCTCGCCAGCCATCCGCGACCAGCTCCTGGCCTCGTTCGCAGGAACAGCACAAGTTGGAAGCCAGGAAAATTCCGTTCAAAAACACAGCTGTTGTGGCTTGAGTAAACGCCCCAAAAAAATCACCAGAACAACTCTCTGAAGAATACATCTCGGGGAATGTAAAATTTCAACCTTGCAACCATTTTGGACTTTTTAGCAAAAGGTCCAAGTACGACAACTAGACTAATTCCAGAATGCCACACGATTCCAAACTCTGGTCTTACGATTCCTTTCACCAAAACAACCAAAAAAAAGAAACACCAACAAAATCGTCAAGCTTTCCACCCTTTTTCACCATCTTTAGTAACCACCATCATCTTGAAAAACATGTCTTAATAAGGCCGGCTATTCCAATGGATTCAAAGATTGGAGCTGAGGTTCCAAACACTTTCGTTACCTCCAAGGTGCGATCCTTCCAAGACCTTTGGGTAAGGATGGGTCCAGATAGATGGGTCTTATGACCTGATCTTTTTTGATCATTTCCCTCCCTGAAAATAACAAACATAGCCCCTCTGATTTTCAATGGTTGGAAGTTCTATTGTTAGTTTCAGGTATCATACCTCACACCAATTTGCAAAGGTTCCCTTGTAAGGAAAGTTATGGGAAAAACTGATTTGCTTCAGCAGTTCGGCTTTGGAGATCTTTGGAGGGTGATTTGTTGATTCGGATGCGCAATGATTCTTGATTGGAACGATCTCAACTGGAATCGCGTTCCAAAATCGTATGTTGAACTTTCCTACCCAAGGCAAGTCAACATCAAATCAATCTCTTTTTGATGCGACTAATCTGGAAAAGAAAAGGAAGAATTGAAGCACGCCTGGCAACATTGTGTATTGAGACTCGAGTCCTGGTCTCTTTAATAAACAATTCCTTGCATGACAAGGGAAGCTTTCTAGATGTTTTTGAGTTTGTTGATTTTCCAGGTGGAAACCATTGCAGTACGTAAGCATCCTCCACTCCAACGCTTCATGGACACCCAAAACAACCACCGGTCACTCGGATCTCTGACGGCTGCAGCCCAAAACCTGCAGTTCCCCATTCGGAGTGGAGATCACTCTGAGGGCATTCTTGAAGATTTTTCTGGGTTGACCGACCCAACAGTTCTGAATAACCTCTCCAGCAACGGAACCCAAAAGGAGATAAAAGGATATAAAAGGGGGAGGATTTCTGCCCACAAGACCTAAGTAAAGCTAGTGACATCTCAACTCCACTGCTTCGATCTATGGGCGCTCAAGTTTGCTTCAAATAAACTGCTGGCAATGCGAAATTGAAATTGTTGCTCATGATTGTTGATTGAACCAATCTTTTCATCAGCAGGACGGAATTGAAGCTTTGCTAAGCTTGGCTGACCCGATGGTGAGCTGAGATTGGACTGAAGTGTTTGGAATGAAGTTGTCATGGCATCTGCCTTCCCAAAAGCGTTGGAGTGTAGCATTGTCCATGTTGCTGACGCTGCTGGCAGATCTTCTGAAACTCCTGAAACTCCTGCACTGAATGACTGGACGAAGAAACAAATACACACAAGAACTATCTAGTGCATGGAATATAGTCACGCTTGGCTCACCGCCCCGAAGCGAGCACCACACCGTCATCATCATCATTTATCATCATCATGTATCCTCATCATCATTTATCATCATCATCATAATAATAATAAAAATAATGATAATCATCATCATCATCATCGTGGCCACGACCAGTGTCAGCAAAAACAACGTTGGGGCGTCATGCAACCATATCAGAGAAACCCTTTAGTAACCTCTTTATATAACTAGTGTATATTTTTCCGGCCTTAGGGGACCTTGCATGTTTTAAGACATTTTTATTTGTTTGCATTTTTTCAAATAGATTTTCTTAGTCTTCCTTGGACTTTTGTCGAGCATTTCTCAATTTTCCTTAGGTTCTTCTTAGAATCATTCAGAGGTTGTTCCATTGTCTTGATGTTCCAAGCATCGAGTGAAGAATACCTCAAGTAAAGAAGTTACCAAATGGTTGCTAAGACCATACCTACACAAAAAAAAACGTAACTATATCACCTACATAAGCATTGTCACAGTAATACCGCTCACCATCAAGAAAACATGTGGATCTGATTGATAAACTGTTTCTTTGGGCGCAATGATTCAGTGTTAGGCTGGAAAAAGGGGACTCCTCAGCTCCCATACTCCCAGCATCCCATCGTTTTCTCACAGTTGGACAAGCTGAGCCAATCTCAAAAATGACATGAAAATTGATTCATCCGAATTCAATTCAAGGTGATCAAACAACCAAAGAACAAATATCGGATACACCAAATCCGGGTCTTGCCAAGTGGAATGTATCTTTTTGCTGGGCGGGAAGTGGGGGGAAAAATATGTAGAACACCATTCCGGGAACATAGATCAATCAAACACAAAAAGGGGTTTTACCGTATTCATCTGTGCTCTTCCAAATTTGGGAAAATCAATAAACACGATCAAGTACCTTCCCGTTGCAATACTTGTAAATGGACTGTAAGAGATAAAACAGTTATCAAGCTTATCTCAGAAAATGGTTTCAATGAAATACAACCGTCTTGTACCACATTGATTATCTAACATGTTTCTGAAACATGTTCATTTGCTACTCAAAAACATGCTATAAGAGAAAGCATACCACATCTGTCAGCAAATCGCATGCATGAATAAACATATTCAAGTATTCCACCTTTATTGGATAACAAATTGTAGGAGATGAAACAAATCTTTACCATATTCATTAGCTAACACTTTCAACAAACGGATTCGTGTACCTTTATTGAAGAGCAAATTGCAAACATAAACAAAAGTTTGCCATATGCAGCAACCAATATTTTTGAGTAGCTTTCGTTTATTCAAAAATCAGGTTGTAGGAGATTCAGCACTCTTTTATCATATTCATTAATGAGTACTGTCAACTCACAGTCCTTTCATATTTCGATAAGCCTGGCCATTTGTCTTCAAAGGAGAAAATACATTACCCGAGTCAAAGCAAATATCTAGTTCAGATATACAGTGTGTTCATTCACCATCATGTTCCCCGAGGAATATCCTGGTTTGCTATTGATGAAAATATTTGATTGTAAAAAACAAATAAAATAATTCATATGCATTAACAAATGCATTTGCATGCATTTCCAAAGCCCCTTTTATGCACATAATTTGTTACCATCACTTGGAATATATCTAAGCCAATTCTTTGCCCTCCTCGTTTATGTTCAACTGTGTCATTAACATGCTATCTACCTCCTTCAGATTCATTAACTGTCTTACTTGCTCTTTTGGGTTTCCCTTCTTAATTTTTGTTTTCTCATACTGATCTGATTTGATTGAAAAGGCATCGTGCTGTATGTCGGCCTTAAACATTTCCTGGCACTGACATTTAGCTTTAAATGTCTGAATATAGTTTCATATTCATGCATATTAGTTATGGCTTCTAGAAACTATTTGTAATATCCACTGTCCTTTTTCTCCAATCACCATTTCTTTTCGTGACAGTTTCACAATCACTTCACGACGCACTTGTTGGTACCCCATCGTCTTCACTGACTGATTTTCACCATGCACCTAATCGCCACTAATGTCCTGTTTCACTCCACAATGTTTTTCGATACCCTTTGCCGATAAATGGCATGTTTCTCTTACAAGATGGTTGTTTGCTTAGCAAATGAACATGCTTGTTGAACATGTTGGTTAATCAATGTGGAAAAGGGCTGTTGTATTTCATTGGAACCATTTTCTGAGATAAGGCGGATTTGGAATTTTGGGAACAATCGGGGAGAAGGTATGTAATATTGTGCAACTGTGCAACCAACCAACAGGTACTGTACCCCCAAGAAATATATGTAAAAAATAATGTATAATGTTTCTAGCACATATATTTATATTTTACCGTATTCATTTGCGCTCTTCCATTGGGAAAAACTGCTCTCCTCGACGATCGAGCTTTAGACCAAACGCTAAAGCCACCTGCGCTGAAGAAAGGTTCGTTTCAAGGTTTGGGAACCGATGATGATTCTAGGGCAACCCGCAACCCCATGTTTTTCTATACGTTAATAAGTTACCCTTTTTCCCCGCCCGGGAAGTACTGGTACATGTGGAGGTGTTTCAAAACTAGGGTTTCTATCCTACCCGAAACCCTTTCTTTTCAGACAAACCCATGGCCCATATGTCAGTGTGCCTTTCTGGTCTAAGGCCCCGATGTCTAGTTGAAACTAGACTTTTCAAGATCTTCAATCACTCAAACTTGCCACGATTACACATATCTAAAGCAAAAAACTCAGTGCTTCTTAGATTCTTGCTTTATACAATCGTAATTCTACACTATCATGGGCGATTACTGTACTACCTGACCACCAACTCAAAAACAATGTGACATGGAAAGGTGGTTTCGGGTGAGACTATGCAAACATAGGGCCAACCCGTTTGCTATAAACATCTGCACGTTCCTGCAATTTTCTCTTAGCATCTTGAAGGATCCTGCATCAGATCACTTGCACCAAAAAGCGTGGGAGGATAACATGTTTTCCTGGTTGCATGTTCCCATTGATATAAATATATTATATATATATATATTGATATCATACTCTTATGTTTTGGTACCATGGTGTCATCGTTTTTTTAATGATGTGTGGAACCTGCAAGGCACATTCCAAGCTGCAACTTTGTCAGCTTGGGATGAAGATGATGAAGCGGGCTCCTCTCAGCACCTGACGTTGCACCAGTTTTGGCAGGGCCACACAGGAAGATCTTCACCAAAAAACATGGAAGTAAACAAAGAAATGGAGGGTAGCATAGTTTAAACATCAAATCGCTATGTGAAACAAAATGATGCAAATCAATTGCTGGTGTCCGCATGCAATCTCTATCAATTTCAGATTGCCCCTTACTTTTTGTGCGGCTTGCGGATGCAAAACCAAGTTTGTGTCCCAACAAGGATAGCCATGGAGGTATGCCAATAATGAACCACGACCATTTTAATTCTTGTCCATTGCCTTGGGGTATATTTTCACATTGCCAGTTGCATCTGTGCACAGCACGAAAATGCAAGCCAAAGGATGCCAGCGCCATGGTGGTCGGTGGCGGCCGAAGGGCCGCAATGTGATCGAAAAAGGTAGATGCATATTAGGTAAATGCGACTCTTAATTCACAACCCCCCCATATGTCCGTGGCATTCGTCTGGATAAATTTGCCAATATGTGAGTGAATGACATAATACTTGGACCAAGCAGGATTTCCAAATCGCTTGGGAGATTCCGGAATCCTAAAAACACTGATGTGGGACGACCTCAGAAATGTTACGGGTAATGTATGGCAATGTTATTTCGGGCTATCCTTTGCTGTTGCAAGCTGATATGATGTCACAACTTCCTTATCAGCAGTTCATCAGTATAGGACCAACAAAGGCCTTTACGGAACTGTTCAAGTTGTATGACATAGTTGCCGTCTCCAATATCACATCGGCACCATAGATTTCTGAAGATCTTTGTCTATGTGAGTAGACTTGACTTTTACCTTAGATTGAGCTGATGAAAAGCTGCAAAAGATCCATCAACACATATCGAAATCAAACAGCTAATACTATTTGATTTAATTAAACCAAGCATATTCAGATTTTTGGAAGGCATTGTGATTTTTGAGACCTCAAAGCAAGCATTAAAAAACAAACATACAATATATATATATATATATACATGTATGACTGATGTTTCGCGTTCTAGTTCTAACCAGCAAACACTGAACCCAGCATGTTGCAGTGAAACCAATGTGAACGCGTTTTCCCCGTCCTTTTTTTTCCCGCCAGGTTTACCCCATGCGACCCGGACAGGATGGAACTTTCCCCATCGAGTTTGGAAATTACCGGATTTGATCCGACCTCATCAACAAAAAAACAAGCTGAACAAAATTATCAGATTTCCATAGGTTTCCATATAAGGGGCAGCTTCAAGTGTGCCATGCCCAGGTGTTAAAGGTCTTCAATAGTTGTGATCTCCGATATCCAATCAAGATGCAACACGCCGGATCAAAGAAATTTACCTCACTGGGCTGCCTACCCTTCGCAGCCACCCAGTCCAACCAAGGACTTAGGGAATGACTAGAGGTTTGCTAGTGAATTAGTCCAACAAAGATTGGTTGGACAAAACTAATTTTTGGAATCAACTAATGAATAAACTACTCTTGGAATGCATCAAGGATTCAATGCATCCATAAAAAATACATAACGAGATGTGCCCATGACTGCGGAAAAAGGATTGCAGTAATTAGAGATCTTGGCAGAAATAGTAAACTCCGGTGAGGATTCAAGTCATCTTTGAATACACCATTTCTGAATATTTCAGTCTCTCTTCGTTTCAGGGGGTCTTTTTTTTGTTCCTTTAGACGCATGTCATGAGCTGAAAAGAAAATCGTCAGATATTGTCACATGTCAGTCTGCAACTTCGCAATCAGCAGGGAGCTTTCTTTGCTCCCTGCTGAGATAAGGAGTGATTTGAGCGTCAAGCATCTGATAGCTTCATCTACGGTGAACAAGTCGGGAATTTCCATGTTGAATCCATCCTTGTCGAATAGATATGGTATAAATGCTAGGTAAATCAATATGCTTTATACAGTATGTATATATAAACATATATCAATATATCTATCAATTATATGCTATATAGATATGCTGAAATACTGTATCTACATATAGTACGTCCATCTTTCCCTTTCAAAGAAGCCACCAAGCGATTCAAGAATTCTGCTCATTTGGCTTGTAAACACTCGCTGACTCACAGCTCCTCGGTATGGAGCTATGTGGATTCGTAATGTACCAAAAAAAAAACATGAACTGTTTCGGGGTACCGTTGTTGGAATTTTCGTCTTAAAAATATTGAACAGCAATTGTGTTACATGAACGTGACCTCCTTCAACTCAAAAACAACATGAAATTGCACCAACCATGGCTCTCCTCATCCAAGGATAAACATCGAAACAAACTGCTTCCTGGGAGCGTTGTGCATTGCGACGCCTGGCGAGGCCAGGAAGGCCAATTGGGCCCTTCCCCAAAACGATGTCACAGCAAACCCCCACGAATTGTGACGTTTCCTTGCGATTTTGCGATTTATGAAAATGATGCCATAATATACCATACCTAGTAAAAAATCATAACATAAGACTGAATTCAACAGTACAAATGGACAACATGAATATCCGGCATAAAACCATATAATAGAATATTCAGATATATTCAGTATCAGACATTCTTGTGGCACATCAGTTTTCTCAATCTAAAAAAATACAACCTTAGGTTCTGTCTAAAGCAAAAATATGTATATAAAAACTCCAGCAACTTGCTGGAAGAAATTTCCACCTCCACTCAGCTGCCTGCGATTCTGTTTGTGCATCTTCTACTAAGCGTTCCAACTCTGCTAAGGGTGTATCTGCTGGGAGCAATAGATCCGCGCCAAAGCACTGCTGAAGTGTTTCCACGGCACGCCGCCGCCTATGTCAGAAGAGTTCTCGGAACGGCAGCATTTGAAGGGAAAATATATGTGGATTTATGTGGTAAGTATTTACCGTTCGTATTTGTTCATACTGACACTTGAAGGTGATTGTGTTCATAACATTACATTGACACCGGACTTCGAATCCTCCAGAAAAATCACAGTGGGGGCCGATGAGAAGAAAATATCTTGAAAGGGTGATCACAGCGCCTGAGACATAAGTCCCAACACATCACAAGTCGCATCAAGAATTGTCTGAGTCTATGACGGGCACTTGCGAAGGATGCGCGGTATCAGTGATTACAATTGAGTGGGCAAACCGTAGGCACTCGTTTTTTCCGAGTGCAGACCCAACATAATTTGTCAAACATATGACATATTCAAACACCCATTTGAACAATTCCCTTAAAAAGGACCACAGTCAAACCGTGACAACCCTTGCCTCTTTGCAATTGGAGTAGCCTCCTCAACAGTTGTTCGTTTGCCCTGCCATCGTGGCAAATGCCAGGGATGATAATCAGCCGGGGGGGCGCAAGAGGATGTGGGAGCCCATGAGAGCGACTAGACAAAGTCTCGCACTTGCCACCGGTTTTCAGTCTGGACCCGAAAAATTCAGTTTGGGGTACAGCAAGGAGAAAAAACAAAAACATCCCCCCAAAAAGTCGGCACCTTAAAAAAGGCTTGGCGCAAAGGACTGCCAGACTGTGGAGTTGCTGGCGGTCTGAAAAGCAGACGATTGTGTGGCACAAAAAGTCGACCATGGCAATGGCTTCACGCATTGCATCTAACCAGCCAAGGGTCTACTGACAACAATTCTGTTGCTACTGTCTTTTTCTCTAAATATCTGGGTCGGAAATTCCTCCACCCAACATCAAGAAAAAACGGAAACTCAGAGAAAATGGAGATGTGCAAATCTATGCAAATCTTTCAAAAAACCGTGGTTTCCATCCTGCCATAGGGCACCTTGTCCCAAACTGTTTCTTGCGATCTGGTCTGGCACGAGCCGAACTAGCTCTATGCCTGGGACTGTGACAAAATGAGGCTTCGAGGCCTCCAACTGAAAAATCGTTGGAAAGGTGTTATGAAGTGGCCATTTTCCAAATCTTTCATTGAAAATTATCTTGCAGATACATCTGTACAAATTAAAGTTGAAGATACTGTAATTGTCCTTGAAAACTATGATGACATTTTTTTGGTTGGGCCAAAAAGCATCCAAAAATTTCGTTTGCCCCTTTTGGAGTGATGATATGTTCCATCCCCTTCCCAGCTCACCGTAGTGGTCCAGTTGATGTCACATTCGCCGTTGGAGTTGGAGTCGGGGCAGGACGTGGTTGGATACAGCCTTTCCTCAGTCATGGAGCTGCCTGTGGGGTGAAAATCCTACCAGTCATATTGAATGGATAAAAATGACGGGGTAGCAAGTTGCAAGGGGAGACTTTAAAGGATACAATTGGGATAAATTGACTTAATATATCTTTTTGGTGCATTTTCCGGAATCAACCACTAGGAAGGTCATGTTGATTAAGATAAGCTGCAAGAACACAAGCTTTCGCATGTTGTCGTTGATGACTTCTGGCTGCAATGCATGCCGCTCGATGAGCCTAGGTTCTCAGGAATTTGGGATCGATATTTGAAGGGTATTATAGCAGGTTGGCATCAAGGACCTAAGCGCTTCTTATTTGGTTGTACAAAGCTGTGTGGAAACTGGAAAATGGTGGCCATATCTTCACCCCACCAATGATGATGCCAAAACAACCCAACAACGTGCAGTTCTGTACCCTTTGGGCCAAAAAACAAGCTGCGCAGTGCAACAGCATCAATAGGCTTCTCCTGGACGAAGAGGCATTTAGTGGACAGAAACATGTTCAAGAAAAATATCACCGGTATGTAGATAACTTACTATTGGAACACTTAAAAAAGTATACATCTATGCGTGGGTGTATATTTACACTTTTGAAATATTGGAACGAACACCTATGACCTATGCCTACATCTCTCCTCTTCATCCTCTATCTAGTTCTGGCCTGATCTTCAGGACGCCCCAAGAGGCGTTTCTTTACGTTTTATGGGTGATTTTTGGACCATTTGCTCTGGAAACTACTACAACTTTAGTAAAGATATCTCCTTCAAGTCGCTCTTGTTGATGAAGCTCAAATCCATTGGTTGGAAACAGCTCCTGACAATCAGTGATCAACTGACACAGTCAAAATAATTCCAATCTGAATAAATTTCCATCACTTTCCTCTCAGCTCTGCGCCTGGCACCGGTGAAATTCCAATCTTCTGGGACCTGAGGTTCGAGTCTGTGATTTTTAGATGTGCCAATGCCCCCCCCAAAATAAATGATTGACACAATTATGAACAGGTCACAACCAGCAATCACCCAATCCCCAGTTCATCATGCAAATGTTGGGCAATAGTATGGAATAGCCACATAAGCATGGTAAAGCTGCTCAGGGCTCAGGGGTGGTCAAGTATTACGCCTAAACCTGTGGACTGAGTTTCTCTTCTGCAGGTGCATAAACCGGAGCATATACCCATGCCCACCCACCACATACACATTTCCCAAACGGACGCTACTGTTTTTACACCATGGCAATGGAATGAGAACTGGCAAACTCCCTGATGTCCCAAAAGTATTGGAAATCCTTCGCAAATGCTTGATGTCAAAGTTCTTTTGTTTGGAGGTTTCAGGCATCACATCGCCATGACTAAAATCTTGCTGTCAAAATTGTCAAGGAATACTACTATCAATGATAAGCTACATCGGTGGTTTCAGGCTTGAAACATCTTCCTGAAACTTAGATGATCTCCACAGTTTCCGCCTAAATTTTCGGTACACAAAAATCTTTAACCAAAAAGTCGTGCTCAAACCTGCTTAGTCACTTAGTCAGTCATCATTTTGCCATCTTTTAAACCATCCATCCTTATAATTTGACCAACCCATTCATCCAAGCTACCATATACTTTGTTCGATCCAAGTTCCTGGGTAGCCAACTTTTCAATCGTCAACGTTGATCTTCAACCGTTGGTGGTTCGTTTTTTTTGCACAAACCGTAGCTTAATTACTGAATATCATCAAAGTTGGAGTTTTGAAATGATGTCCGAAAAATACAATGTCTTTGACTTTTTTGACTTTCGTGTCATGAACCAATGGCCCGCTGGAGAATTTTCATTATCCCCTGAGCCTGAGGATGTTTTCGATGTTGCGGTGCTTCTTGATCAGCTGCTGCGCAGTCATGATGCCAACCTCCCGTTGCACTCCCAGTAAAATGATTCGTTCAAGTATCATGCAAAATCGTTTTACGTCAAACAAAAACGGCGTCGACTTGCAACTCTTCATGTTTTTTCGTTGCCAAAGGGCGCCAACATTTATGGGCACTCCAACTATTGCAAGCTTGTTAGCAATACTCGTGGTACAACCGGGTCGGCGACTCACCATCAAACTGGAAGCATGCAGGTTTCAAAGGCCTGAGATCAATATGTTTGATTGAACAGCCAAGTTAAAATAGATATATATTAGATTGATTATTGGAACAAATCTGGCATGTGAGAAAAATATCACATCCAGCTTCCAGTTCATGGATTTTTGAAGCAATTCTATGCAATTCTTCTAGGCCGAGGCTGATGACGCGCAATTTCTGTGTTGCGACAGCCATGTTGGAGAACCAGGTTGCCATTTTCATCTATTCACATGCCCGTGTGGCGATGCTTGTTGCGGCAAACATTAGGTACATGCCACTCAGATCGGAAAGGAGCTGGTGCATATTTGAAGACAGAGGATGGGATGCCCAAATATGAAGAATTACTTAGCCAAAAGGCAATGCATTAAAGAAGTTCACTTTGTTCTTCAATTTTTTCCCGTTCGATATTTACTCCCCAAAAGTTCACTAGTCGACAAGCTCCGAACCGACTTCTGAAACATGCCGCCAAGGGATTCGACGTGCACAGCTGTGTTCACCTTTGAGACAATATGATAATATGCTTCACGGCAGGGTTTCGGGTTGACATCGCAACTGCCATGACTTGGTGAATGTGTTTGAAAACGTGCAAACAACGACAAGTTACAATGTTGTTTTGCGTTCAACAATGTGTTGAGAAAATTCTGTTACCATTCTGAACCTCAAAACCCGCAAACCCGCTCTGCTTTCACCTTTCGTTTCGAGATAGTGTTTTTTTACAAAAAAAAGCCACACCCAACGCTCCTTGTTCGGTGCATTGGCAGGCTCTGACTGCAGCATTTCGTGAGTCTGGAATGCATGTGTGATGCCACGCCAGCTCAATCGCTCAATCCTCGACACTCTCATACCGAAGTGGTATAGCCGTAGCCTTGAGAGGCAGGCCGAGTTCCTCGATTCAGAAGGATCGATCTCGACCTGGGATGTATAAAACCCCGTATCTTGATATTATATAACTATATATTGGATAAACTATGATAAACTACCAAGCTTAAAGGCCTGCGACTAGGATACACTGCAAAATGCTGATTATGCGGGCATCTCCCAAGCAAACCCGCTGGAAAAAGGATCATCACTTCAATTTAGATGAATCTTCTACGATCCCCTGCAATCATTGTCCAATCAGCCAATGCCACAATATTCACCTGTCATCCACAATCATCATCATCATCATCATCATCATCATCATCATCATCATCATCATCATCAAACATCATGAATCATCATGAATCATCATCATGTATGCGATGCAAGTCTTTCGAATATCGAGGCTCCGTAAATCACTTGCCCTTGGGACTGACGCATGGCGGCGCTCATTGGCGCGGTGGGTGCCATCGTCACACGGTAGGCTGGATACCTGGGCCGATCCGCAGATCTTTTGGTCGTTTCTTTGCCAGTGACTTTCGACAAACGACAAAAGTTAATTGGATTAGATTAGAGATGTAATTGAATATTGATATAATCATACAATCACAAGATACAAGCATAACATATGGATACATATGGTCTAACCGTATGGTTAATGATACGAAATCATTATTAAGAGGTATTGCTCGGAAAATTACCATGATTCACAAAACCTGAATTCAGGGCATTCTGGGGGGGGGGATTCGTATTAAACTACCATTTGGGGTGGCCTCGGACTGAGAGTGTTCTAAAAATCTACCCACATCAACTAAAGATATCTAAAGATTTCAAATTCAAACATAGATCCATGTGAATCCCCGAAATGGCCGCCTCCCAAAGAACATTAGAAAAATTCTGGCTTCAGAACCATTGAATCAATTGAAGCATTGTTTTCCGCTGAAAATCAGCCTTCCGGGCTTCCAGAGCAAATCTGTCGAGATGCCCCACGATGCGATGTGCAGGGATTTGTGCCTGTCGACAAAAACAAATATGGCACATTTCTAGCGTGGATCTTCCCCAAATATGAAAAAATGTCTCCCTGGCATGCGGCATTGCTGGTTGTAAACATGGGTTTTGTATGTTTTTGTCGGGTGAATGTGACACTACTTCGCCGAAATGTCGGAAGAACCAAATGCATTCAAATACAACTTTAAGGGAATGATTCTGATTTCTCTGTGTTTTGTTCATTTTGAATGCTCGCATCACTACTGTGTGTAGCAGCTTAGGTTTCAGCCCATTCGGAAAAGAATAGGCCACCTATTCAGCCATTTGTCCCGAATTCTTAGTTGCTTCAAATAAAACATAAAAATGGGTATATCGCAAAGAGTTTTTCCCCCCAAGTTCCAGTTTTCAGAATGCCCAACAAGATATCTTCAAAAAACTGTGTCCGAAATGTACAGAAGCCGTGTGCACAATCAACCAATTGTTGCTGGTTTGGCTTGGTGGTTTGGATTCCAAGCCAATCGCCTTATGAAAGGAGTTGTTGCTGAGGGGTTCCCCCCTGTTGAGACACATCCTCCATGTTCCCATTTCACCTGAGAAGCCACAACCGGCGTTGTCCAGGCTTGACAAATCATGCCACCTTGGTAAAGTTGAAGCAGTTGGATGACTTAAATTGAGGATCATGAAATCATGTGCTCAGAAATCATATGCAAACTTTGATGACAAATGGTGTAAAACAATGTCAATTCGCCAAGTAGCCACTTCAACAAGACAGCGAAGAAATGGAACTTGATATAACTTAATCAAACTTCCGAAAATTGGGTTCAGAGCTTTCACCTTTTCACAATCTTGAAATTTGTATGCAGCAAGCTTCGTTGATCACGAAGCATCACAGGAGAATTGAAAGTGCTCACGTCGCTTCGCTCTCGGCCAAATGTTACCAATGGTTGGCTGCGGTCCATCGATGCCTGCCAAGCACTTGAAGTGGAAAAAATCAGAGCACTTTTGGTTCACTCTGAAAGGCCCGCCATCCATGCGCTCTGAAAGGCGCAGTTTCCGTGATGGTCAAATAACTTTTCTAATGTGTGTATACACATAACAAAAAAGTGTGTATATATATATATATTTATGTATATAGATATACATGTGTGTGTAGATCTATCTATCTATCTATGATCTATGTATATATATATATATACTTATGTAAATATGTATACCTAAAAGAAGGTCCTGCAATTTGCAAATCTGGGCATGCAAACATCTTTCATGGCATTTTTCCGTGTCTTACCTTCATATTCATGATATGAGTTCGGACCTCAAGAGTTAGGACCCAAACCATCCATATCATCTTACCTAACATCATAAAAATGCCTGCAGTAAGGACCCCCAACCTTGCAGAAACAATCGCGAGCCTGTCTGGAGAATGTCCTGGGTACTCCTTGCATTGGAGTTGCCACAACTCCAGGCTGTGGTACCTGGAAGGTTCACTGGAACCAGGTACCAAACTCCCCTCAATGCAAGGAATTCCAAGGATGTGTGTGTTGAACGGGGAAAATGTTTGATTCATGATACTATATGCAGATTTCAGTGGTAAATGCTAGGATTTACTGGATCATGAAGTCATGACCTTCCCTCGTTCTTGGAAAAATATCTTCGTAAGGGAACATATATTTAAACATAACCCGACGTATCCACATATTTCTCCACCATTATTCGCCATATCAAGGGTCACTATAAATATAATATATATATATATATATATGTATATATTTATATTGCCAACCCACACAGTGCACTATTTCCAGGGGAAATCCCTGACACTTACCATAGATTTCCCTCAAAGGAGTCCCATTGAATGATTGATTGCATATCCACCAGTAGAACATATCACTCCCATCTGATCCCTGGTGCCATGGATTGCGCCGGTGAAGATGCTCGTGAGGCCATTGAGAATGCAGTAGGAGCTGCCACGGATGCGGAGATCAACCTGAGTTTGTGGCTTCCATGAAGTACACCAAGTTTGAATATGTCTTATTTTCGGGGGATGTTTTTGAGAGAGTAGAGAGATCTAATAACAATTTCATGCTTGAGAGTGAGCAAAAATTGTTTATGCGTCTTTCTTTTTAAATGTAAATCAAACTGCTAAGCTTTTCCTAAATCCTCCACAATGAATGGGTTACTATCATGCAGACTGTTTTCTTTATTTGCTTCTTCTTCACTGTTCCTGTTAGAAATACAGGTTCAACAAACCAAAGAAAACACATTTTATTTGGGAAAGAAGTCCTTCACCCGCCAGCCAATCTCAAAAAACCTCTCCATTTTTTTGGTTTGCAGCCAAAGGACTTGCTGTAAGGGTACCTATCAGGCGAGGTGGTGCGCACTGGATAACCCAAGGTCCTGAGCTCCATTCAAAATCGTGGGGGGTGTTGCTGGGTTCACCTGCAAGATGCCAGGCCACCAGTGAGATGACTGGTTGGGGGCTACGAATAAACATAAACCCAAGGTGTGGTTATGTGTGGTTATTGCACTGAACCGAGTTCATCCAAGTTTTACCAGAAATATGCAACGAATCCAGTTTCAACCATTTTCAGCCCAGTGTCTTTTCAACGCCATTTCATCCCATGTCAATGTCATTTTCACTCATTCCATGCTTGAAGATCTTGCAGAACCACCACCACCACCACCACCACAACAACAACAACAACAACAACAACGACAACGACAACGACAACGACAACGACAACGACAACGACAACGACAACGACAACGACAACGACAACGACAACAACGACAACGACAACAACGACAACGACAACGACAACCACAAC